>JASTWP010001201.1:0-84647 GCA_030770255.1 Temnothorax ravouxi
TCGCGCTATTCTGGCAACCAACGATTGCCTCTGCCCGATCGAGAGCCGCGGACGTTTGGCACTACTACGAAAGTCACGAGCTCGTGTCTCGAGCTGCTCGATGAATTCCACGCATTGCAGCGCCCATGTGAAAAATTCACCCAAAGTAGTGACTTGGTCGGACAGCTCCAACAGATCGCGTTCGGTTTGCTCCAATTGCTCCATGTTTTATTTATTTAGCACAAAGACAAGCACCGTTTCTTCTTGCTCACTGTTGTGAAAAACAAAATTGTTCACGTCGCAAAAGCTAATGTTTGTTTCGTTGACATTCGGCGCAATCTTTAATCATCGGAGCGGGACCGTCGATGTGCGTTCGCTGCCACGGTTGGTTGTAATGTTCGTCACAGCGACGATAAGTCTGCACCTCCAAATCCGCCTTTATATGCTCCGGAAGCTTGTCCCACACGTAGTAAATGTGATCACCGCACATTTGCAGCAGAACGGTTTTCGGCACGAATTGTAACTGTTCGGCGCTAAAATCGCGAATGTCCGAAGGCCTCGACAGCAGGACGAACATCGTTGCGATTGAGTGATATAAGATTCTCTTTTACAGAGCACTCGCACATGATAATGCAATAACGAAGAAACCGCGATACTCTTCGATCGATGTATCACTCTAAAAAATCTGGCTACTGCGGCTCGATGCGCTTCATCCCTCGTTATATACCCTTTGCTCTCTCTCTCACTCCAACTGATTTTTTGAAAGATCTTTTCCTTTGTCTCGCGTACTACGTCTTAAAAATAGCGCGAATTTGTTTAGTCTACGCGATAACACCCCTTTTTCCTAGAAAAATATTGTTTACAATGAACATGTCCCGACAGGTTCGATGTGTTATCGGGTCGATCATCGTCCCGATGACGTCATTTTTTCCTTTGTCTTTTCACGTACTGCGTAGATGGATTGTTTTTTAAGTATAAATCCAACTATATTTTCCTCGCACGCATTTCTATTCGAGCCGTATATGCTACGTTCGCCGGAGCATCGGCTGCGTGAATTTACATTCAAAATATCACATATCATAACTTAGATTAAAAACGAGGCGTCGATGATCCGGTGGACGTCGGCGCTCGTCTTTGTCTCGCCTTTGTAGCGCGATACGTATTGCGACTATCAGTTTTATACACCGCCATAATAATTTTTCTCTGGCGACTTCTTCAACCGTCATTGCGTTCAGTCCCATTGTGGTTGCGAGCGTGTTTAAACGTGCCGTTCGCGCGGATATAATTTTCGGGATTGGCGACGCGGTTAATCGCCTTTGTTTTGTGATTGTGAGATGGAGGATCGCGGTCGTGGAGTTCCCCCTCGCCAAAATTAATGGTGGAGTTACAATATACGAAAACACGACGTCAAGCCCGGGGCCGCTCGTCGAGTCCGCGCAAAGTGTTACACATACATTTTTTTTTTATAAATTCTTTGTGTATGAACGTGTTTTTTTTTTTTTGGTGATTAAACTATATTTTTTGTGATGCCTCCTCTTGAAAATCTTAGACGTATTGTCAAGTTTGACTTTGTTAACGACTCTAATAGTGATCAGGAGGAGGGGCTCGTTGTTCCCGAACCACCGCGTCAATCACCCACTATCGGACGCGGGCACGCGATCCTGAATGCTCTTCGGCCTCTCGGTATCGGACGCGGGCGGAGAGAAATTTACGTAGATCACCGCGCGGCCCTCGGACGCGGGCGGGCGCAACGTTACGTCGAAGCCCTCGCGCAGGGCCGCGCGTACGTTCCAACGGAGGAGGACGAGAGATTGGCAGACGAGTTGGCGTTCGACGTGCATATCGCGAGTCCTCCTCCCATCAACCACCGCCCTGGTGCCCAAAATCCGCATGAGTCTTTGCTGGCTGCGTTGAGACGAAGGCAGGGCCGCGGTCATGGCACCCCCCCTCGTCGAGACTAAGGTAAATTTTTTTTTAAATTAATAACGCGGGAGCGAGAGAGACAAGAGCGCGCCGTGTGACGTCATGTGAACCGACGCGACCGTTGTACGCGGACCCCCATTCTCCCGAAATATTTTTTATGTTAATTCTATATCTATCATTTATAATTTATTTTTCCGTTTATTAAGTATATATCCGCGCGACGAAGAAATAACGCGAATGGGGGGCGCGGGGGGGGGATCCGCGGCGGCGGCGGCGCTGACCCGCGGCGGCGGCGGCGCTGACCCGCGGCGGCGGCGGCGCTGACCCGCGGCGGCGGCGGCGCTGACCCGCGGCGCGGCTGAGTCATCCCCCGGTGAGTCATCCAGGTGAGTCATCCCCGGTGAGTCATCACGGTGGTATGCCAAGGTCACTCCCCCTCCCCCTCAACCCCTCGTAATCCGATATCCTTGAAATTCGATACCACCCCTCCCCCTCACCCCCTCGTAATCCGATATCATTGTGTAACCCGATACCCCGCCCCTCACCCCTCACCCTCACCCCCCCCCCCGCGAAATACAATACCCTTGTGTAACCTCGATACCCCGCCCCTCACCCCTTTCCCCTCACCCCCCCCGGGGATTTCCCGTACCCCCCCTCCCTCACCCCCCCTCGGCGCTCCCGAGTCAGAATCGGCTTATAACAACTACTATCCTGGAGACGTCCCATGTCCGTGATATCGTCATCGTGGACGGGGCCTGGGGCCCACAGAAAAAATAATAAAAATAATATGTATGTGCGTATGCATATATGTATGTGCGATTGCGTATGCGTGTGCGTGTGTATGTATATTTATGTTCAATTGCATTATACTGGTTTTATGTAATATTATTTACTTTCGACAGTAACAATAAAAAAAATAATATATCACACATAATATATTTCATTTATATATATGTATTTTCGTTTATATTTCCCAACATTTTATCAACGAAATAATAAATAGAGTTTCTTGTCCTAAATAACATTACCGTTTTTCTTTCTTCAAATATACCCTAAAATCCTAACACCACACTTCCAAAAAATCCTGATTTTACCATACTAAGTGTACGCTACCCAGTGTACTAACAATAAGAGAAAGAGGGACAGGGATGGAGAGAGGGAGAGGGAGAGGGAGAGAGAAAAAGAGAGAGAGAGGAGAGAGAGAGAGAGGAAAAAGAGAGAGAGAGAGAGAAAGAGAAGAATAAATGGGTGCATGCAAATTACATAATACATAGGAGAGAAAGGAATAATACGAGAGATATCTGTCCTTGTTTAACGACAGTTTCATAATATTAAATCAGACATGTCGCTATATATGAGACGTCGATCCCAATAACGTTACTTTCGCTATTATGGCCGTTTTTTGATAAAACGAGTAGCACCAACCCGATTTTCAACGTATCGGAAGCTTAAACGGACAAATATTAAATAATCTCTACTATTATATAGGGAAAAAGTTTGTACTGTTGTTCGGAGTAATCTTAGAAACTATTGGACCGATTTTGAAAGCATTGTACACGAAGTAGGGGTAGAATTTTCCGAGAAGTGTTATAGGGTGTATAGTTTTTCGTTACCGATCTTCTGGAAACCGATTTTTTAATTTCTTTAATTTTTCGGAAAATAATTGACGGAATCTTAAAGAATTAAGAATTTTCTGGTGAGTAATATAAAATGTATAATGTACTCTTATTTTCACTAAAATTTATTTCACCAAAATGTTATTAATTTTCTCTTTTTTTACAAATTAATTTTATTTTTTTTTAATGAATAAATGTTTTTTTTTTTATAATTTCTATTAATTTTAACGATCCAAAAACTTTATCCCACGTTATTTCCTTCTTATTTTCCCTAAAACTTATCTCCTAAAAATGTTATTAATTTTTTCTCTTTTTTTTAACAAATTAATTTTATCTTTTTTTTAATATTTTTTTCTAAATACGTTTTTTTTTTAATTTTTAAATCTTACAACACTTTTATTTTCACTAAAACTTATTTCATCAATATGTTATTAATTTTCTGTTTTTCTTTTTTTTCACTTTTTTTCTAATCAATAAATGTATTTTTTTAGATTTTTCTGTAATTTCTATTAATTTCTAAACCTTAAAACAAAATCAGCAATTCAATTTATTTCTCGATTAACTGGCGCAGTATATACAAGAATGCACAACGTTTCCCGGTGATCCCTTATGTGAAGGGCTTAAGCGCGGGCATACGGGGTATTCTTGAGAGAGTCCGCTGTGACGTGGTATATAAGATACCGAAAAAACTCAGTGCTGTCATCAGGAGGGGCAAGGATAGATTGGCGACTAACAGGGAAACTAATGTGGTTTACAAAATTGATTGTGAGAATTGCGACGCGTCTTACATTGGGCAGACGAAGAGACATCTCGAGACAAGAGTGAAAGAACATTTCAGCGATATTAAAAAACATGACAGCAATTTCTCTGTCGTAAGCAAGCACCGGATACAGAATGACTACAATTTTAAGTGGTCAGATCCGAAAATATTACACAAAGAACCTCACTTGAAAATGAGAGAGATCGCTGAAATGTTCTTTATAAAGAAAAATAAGAACACGATCAATTTAAAAAAAGATACCAAGAATTTAAATACGATATACGACAGTGTCATCATGTCAGTTTGTTTATATTTCTACCTCGGGACACCTTGTTTCTTTCTTTGTCCGCTCAGTTTCCCAAGTACTCGCATACATGTAACATGTCGCAACGAAGAACTAGTCATACGCGAAATCCTATTATGAAATTCGTAAGTTTTTCTTGATTGTTGCTTTCTCTCCTCATATATCATTGTTGTTACAAATTAAGATTTGTCCACAGCTGACCTTTAGGGCCATGCGGGAACATGCTCGTGAACTCAGGAATCTGTACTAATTATGTGACGAGTCAATAGATGATAGGTATTGCTCAATATTTAATAACGTCGTTAACTTAATATTTGTCTCGATTGATTTATATTGTTTTTCTTTTTCGCTGTTCCTGTTTCAGTTCGCACTTGAAAAGGGCCTCGAATATAGAGCCGAAAAACGTTGTGCATTCTTGTATATATTGCGCCAGTTAATCGAGAAATAAATTGAATTGCTGATTTTATTCACTGGCGGACGAAATTATTATCGATACTTAAAACAAAAGACGAATCATTTTCTCGAATACACATCAATTTTTTATTTTAATATTACGTAAATTTTATTTCTTTTAATTTTTTTAAAACAATTTTAAGAAAAACACATTCTACTTTTAAAATAAATTTACTACATTTAAAATTAATTTTTTTTAATTTTCTTGAGTAATAATCTATATAATATCTGTACTGTCAGTTTTCGTTATTGACGTTTAATTCCGCGGAAGCTTCAAGCCGAAGCGTGTCCTTGACAACGGGACTCTGAGAATTATTGATTTTTCGTTTTTCAGATTTAATTTGGAATTCGAACCAAAAGATCTCAGGAATCTGTCATTAATAGGAGATATGGTAAGTCAGGGATATAATAATGTATCCGTGATCTGTTGGTCTTCAGTATTTTTGGAACCGTTGTTCATAAAAGTAGATGAGCAAAATTAATATTTCAGTCTTCTTCGTACAATTTAAATTACTAATTTTTTATAATTGCTTGAAATTATTTTTTAAAATTCAAAATGCATAAATGTCTACAAAAGATCTCAGGAATTAATAGATGATTTTTTGCCTGTCAGATTTAATTTGGAATTCGAAAAGATCTCAGGAACCTGTCATTAATAGGAGATACGGTAAGTCAGGGATATAATAATGTATCCGTGATCTGTTGAAGTCTTCAGTATTTTTGGAACCGTTGTTCATAAAGCAAAATTAATATTTCAGTCTCCCTCTTAGATTATTATTTTGTACAATTTAGATTACTAATTTTTATAATTGTTTGAAATTATTCTTTAAAATTCAAAATGCATAAATGTCTACAAAAGATCTCAGGAATCTGCCATTAATAGATGATACGGTAAGTCAGGGATACAATAATGTATCCGTGATCTGTTGAAGTTTTCTTGGAACCGTTGTTTATTGTAAAGGTAAATAAACAAAATTAAAATTTCAGTCTTTCTCTTATTGTCAAATTATTATTTCGTATAATTTAAATTATCTTTACTCTATCACTGCATGCAGAACTTATTGCCAAATATTTATTAATTATATAATAAACAAGGTTTAAAGACTCATATCCATGGCACTTGACAACATCCAATTTCAGAATTTCTTTCTCTGCAACGACTACACGCACGATCAAACAATAAATTTTCCACTAAATAAGTTTTACCCCAAGGGCAATAAGTTCATGGTGGAACCAACAGATAGGGCCTATTAGTTTAGCAGAAACCTCGCTGTCGCATATTAGGAGCCTTTCTCATAATAGGGGACTTTCCTCTATTATTATTTTACCAGCCATCAGAACCACTTAAACTATGGGAAACTTTTAAAAAAGATCTTTGTGAAGACATACTAAATAGGATACGTCATCAAAAATACGATTTTACTTTGCAATTTGATGAAAATATTTACAATGAAGGTTTGATTCAAATTGAAGATAAACTTTTAGAATTAAATGAAAAAAACTTGACTAAATTTGGTTTACCGTCAACAAATCGTTTAAATCATAATCTTTTTGAAGCAATACTGAAACAACCATATGACAGTAATCAGTTAAATGCACACTGAGGGAAAAATTTTGTTGAATCAACAAAACAAATTTGCTTGGCAACATACAATCATCCGGTTTTGTTAAATCAACTAAACAATTTTGTTGATTTTTCAATTTATTGATCCAATTATTTATTTTATTAAATTAAGTACACGTCTATTATTTGAACAAAATAAAATAATTAAATTTTAAAAATGGTTATACAATAGAAAACGGCCAAATTACGAGCTATTAATAGGTGTATATTTATTCAAACAACTTAACAACGAATGTGTTCGCAATATAATGGTATTATACAAAATCATTTTTTTAAAGTTAATGATCAATTTTGTTAACTCGATAAAATAATTTTATTGAATCAAGAACATTAACGTTTTTAAAAATAGTATATTTATTCAAAGAAATATATAGTTAATGTTATATTATGTATAATTGATAGTATAAAATATTTAGTTAAAAAGAACAAATCAATATAGTCCACAAACAAAATAGTTAAAAAGAACAAAACAAAAAAAAATATTTTGTACAAATATTTTGTTAAGCCAATCAAATCATCCGCTTGGCAACATACAATCATCCGGTTTTGTTAAATCAACAAAATTTTTTTGAAAAAAATAATTATTTTTCTCAGTGCATATATCAAAGAAAATTATCCTAAGTTAGTGCCGGATCAACGTCAAGCATTTAACAAAATACTAGATAGCGTCGAGCGCAAAATGAGGAAAAGATATTTTTCATAGACGCACCTGGAGGTACAGGAAAGACATTTCTCACTAACCTTATATTAGCTAAAGTTAGATCTTCTGGTAAAATGGCTTTAGCTGTTGCTTCATCATGTATAGCAGCAACGTTACTAAGTGGTGGAAAAACGGTACATTCCACTTTTACATTACCCCTAAATGTATCTGTACAGCAAGAAACTGTTTGCTCAATACGTAAAAATGGACCACTAGGTAAAGTATTACAAGAGATTTCCTTACTTATATGGAATGAGAATGCGCAATAATGAGCCATAGGGCACATATGGAAACAATCAATCGAACACTCCAAGATTTGAGACATAGTGAAAAATTAATGGGTGGCGTAACTTTAGTTTTTGCAGGCGATTTTCGACAGACATTACCTGTAATTGTAAGGGGAACCCGCGCTGATATAGTTAAAGCATGTTTGAAATCCTCGGCAATGTGGAGTACCATACAAACATTTGAATTGCGAACCAATATGAGAGCCAGTTTAGGAGGAGGAGAAAATAATTTTACGACAAAGTTACTGCACCTTGGCGATGAAAATATTCCTAATGATAATAGTTTAATAGAAATTGACTAAAAACTGGGACAAGTGGGTAAGTACAAATGATTTAATTACGAAGATTTATCCAAATGTGGAATGTTTATTGCAGAAAAATTATAAATGGTTGTGTGAAAGAGTCATTGTATCTCCAAGAAACGAATCTGTGAATGACATTAATGATATCATTTCGAAAAAAATTAAAGGGAATAATAAAGAGTACAAATCAATCGATACTGTGGTTAATATGGAAGATACAGTATATTATCCCCAAGAATTTTTAAATAGTTTAAATCCGTCTGGTCTTCCACCACACCGTCTGATTTTGAAGATTGGTATACCAATCATCTTACTGCGCAACTTAATTCCACCGAAATTATGCAATGGTACGCGACTTCAAATTAAAGAATTGCGTAACAACATCATTGAAGCCATTATACTTATCGGCCCCGCAGAAGGGGAGTTAGCGTATATTCCGCGTATTCCAATGATTTCAAATGACTTACCATTTTCCTTCAAACGTTTACAATTTCCAGTTAAAGTTTCTTTTGCGTTAACGATTAATAAATCACAAGGACAAACTTTCAAATTTGTAGGCATAGATTTAAGAAAAGAGTGTTTCTCACACGGACAACTTTATGTTGGTTTATCTAGAATAGGAAACGCTAAAAATCAATATATTCTGATACACTAAAGAGAAATAAAACTAAAAATATAGTATATTCAGAAGTCCTATAATTAAGTCAGAATTCGGCAACAAATGCACTTTTGGCAAATTTTCTCTCACAGATTGATTCAGTAAAGAACCAAACAATATTTATTTCTGATGAGATTATTATAAAACAGGGTGCAAGTAGAAACTTGTACATTGCTTCCTCATATTTTTAAAGTAAGCAAGTAAGCATATTTTTTAAGAAACCTACATTGCTTCCTCTATTTTAAACCATAATTATTTATATTTATTTGTTTTGGCTTCCTCATAGAGGAAGCAATCAAAATTATGGACCTTTGATCGCATATAAAGCTAAGTCTAATCAACCAAATATTAAAGAATTATATATGAAATTGGAGTAGAATTTTCCGGGAAATACATCACCTGTAAGAATTAGAAAAATTAAAAAAAAAACGTTATTAACTTAAAAACTATTAGACCGAATTTGTATTAAAACCATATAAAATAGGGGTAGAATTTTCCGGCGAGTGCTATAGAGTATTTTTTTCGTTACCGATGTTCTGGAAACCGATTTTTTAATTTTTCTAATTCTTATAAATAAAAAAATTTAAATTCGACGTTTTTGAACATAAGCAACACATTGGTATCAAAAACTCAAAAAACAATTTTTACTTCGGTCTTTTCTACCCCTATTTCATATATAATTCTTTTAAATTCGGTTGATTAGACTTAGCTTTATATGCGATCAAAATTATGGACCTTTGATCGCGTATAAAGCTGGGTCTAATCAACCAAATCTTAAAAAATTATATATGAAATAAGGGTAGAAAAGACTGAAAAATATAATAAAATTAGAAATAGATCGATATCTGAATATTTGCGAAAGTTAGAGCTACCACGGACATTTTTAAAAAAATTCAAAATTTTTTTAAAAAAGAACTTTACCGATCATCGCCAAATTCAATACCAACCTTCCTTGAATGATACTCTATCGATTAAAAAAAAAACAGCCCGATATCTCAATATTTGCGGAAGTTAGAGCACATACGGACAACAGATGCACACACATACACACATACATACATACAGACGGACATTTTTTTTTAGGCGATATTTCGACGTTTTACAACGATCTGAACATATTGGCAGAAAAAACTCAAAAACCAATCTCTTCGTTGGTTTCTTCTACCCCTATTTCATATATAATTCATTTAAATTTGATTGACTAGACCCAACTTTATACGCAATCAAAGGTTCATATATGAAATTCACGAAAACAAAGCTTCCTCTATGAGGAAGCAAAAATGGAACTTAAAAAATTCTCTACAAAAAAACGTTATATAGAAAAATAGGATTAGGCCTAATAGGGACACCACGTTAAAAAAAACGCGCCTAACACTTGCCCGTATTCATAGATGGTTCTTATCTTAAGGACTGAGGAAGCCTTATTGGAGGATTCCTTATTTTATCAAGACCTCCTTGTTTCATAATAAAGCCTTCATGTCTCCTTCCAGAAGGAGCTTGTTCTGTAGGAACTTTATGTATTTTATGATTTATGCCACTGTTCAGAGTACAATTTAAACCAAGAGCGCGAATAAATAACCTAACTTTGAACTGACTTTGACTGTCATTGCCTCAAAACATTTTTTATACAAGGTTATAAATACAATATATTAGCTAGTATAATTATGGACTGCGAATCCAAAAACGTTCATTATGTACTGTTTTAAATAAGATGCTAAAATTGTTGATACTCGTGCAACAATACGTGATACCGATGCTTGACTGACTCCTCTAATATCTCCGTTAACAATCTGAATAAAAAGTACATCAAAAATATAAGAAAGATTTCACAAGTATAAGGCAAAATTTATAAACATACTTGAAAACTACTTGTTGCATAAAATCGCAAAGTTATCAAAAGGATTATTGGAGAAATCGGCAGTCTGCGTTTCGCTGTAGCTGTTTGCGGTTTACTAGTGGTAACAGAATATCAATTACAGCTTTTTTACTGAATCTATAGCGTTTTTGGAAAGGCTCATCTTCGTAAAACTCAATAGGATTTACCCAGTCACGAATATATCTTTTTGGCAAACGCCACCGAATATCATTTTCCACATTTTCATCTTCAAATCCATCGATCATCTAAATTTGAATCGTTTAAAAATTCGTTATCCATTTTAATTGCAATATATACTGTAGCACTCAGTAATGACAGTACTCCGTAAAATGCAGACACTTTTGTAGGTTATATTATCGAATCTTTTGCTAATAAGGTTGCAGTCGCCGCCTCAAGGAAGCTCGTGACCTGCCTTGAGATAAGGGAGCCAATAAGACTCCTTGTTCGGTCAAGAAAGGTTTATGAAATGTAGAATAAGGAACAAGGAATCCTCATTCCTCAAGGAAGGACTATGAATACGGGCATATATCTCCGAGGTGGTGTGGAAAATAGTGTATTATCTCTGAGATGTATAAAAGTTGAAACTTTATAAAATGTATGACACCAAAATGATTGATCTTGAGAAAAAAAGTATAAAACGTTTTTTGTATAGAATTTTATAAGTTACAAATTTTAACGAAGATTTATATACTATACACTAGGCGAAGTACTAAACACTATTTTATAAGTTACTAGCATACCCCGCCGGGCTTCGCCCCGGAGAACATGTGTATTAAGACACGCAAATAGTCTCTCTCTCTCTCTCTCTCTCTCTCTCTCTCTCTCTCTCTCTCTCTCTCTCTCTCTACCTGCTTCCAAAAAGATCGGTAATGAAAAATTATATACTTTATAGCACTCCCCGAAAAATTTAACCCCTACTTTATGTACAATTCTTTGAGATTCGGTCATTCCAAAATCGGTTTCCAAAAAGATCGGTAACAAAAAATAGTACATTTTATAGCACTCCCCGAGAAATTCTACTCCTTCTTCATGTATAATTTTTTGAGAATCAATCAATTATTTCCCGAAAAATTTAAAAAATTAAAAAAACCGGTTTCCAAAAAGATCGGCTATACAAATTATACAGTTTGTAACATTCCCCGGGAAATTCTACCCCTGTTTTATATACAATTCTTTAAGATTCGGTCAATAAATTCCCGAAAAATTGAAAAAATTTCGGAACCGTCTTCCAAAAAGATCGGTAACGAAAAATTATACACTTTATAGCACTCCCCGTTTTTCGTTACCGATTTTCTGGAAACTAATTTTTTTAATTCTTTATTTTTTAAATATTAAAATAATTAAAGAAATCTGTTTCCAG
Source organism: Temnothorax ravouxi (assembly GCA_030770255.1). Taxonomy (NCBI): domain Eukaryota; kingdom Metazoa; phylum Arthropoda; class Insecta; order Hymenoptera; family Formicidae; genus Temnothorax; species Temnothorax ravouxi. Next base: position 11,843 of record JASTWP010001201.1, read on the forward strand.
AAAATAGATAATAAGAAACTACATACCCTATAGCACTCCCCGGAAAATTCATTTATTTGGTATATCGTTCGCAAGTGTGGCATGCTTCATATGTATGTGTCAACTTGTAAAAGAGAGAGAGAGGGAGGGAGACAGAATAATTACCGTTCTCTGTCTGTATGTACGCGAAATAATAAAAGATAGAGAATGTGTGATATTAAAAGACTCGCGCCCGCTACGCGGCGCACCGTCGTATATTTTCGCATTAGTGAAATTTAACATCGACCTCTATATCTAGGGCAGCGACATCATTCTTTGGTTTACCCTTGAAACTTGGTGATATTTATAAATATATGTTCGGCTCAGAAGTTCGAGCTTAGAAGTTCGCTACAAACATATATTCATAAATGTCACCAAGTTTCAAGTTAATTGGCTTCTTTTCAATTCAAAATTCAATCCCCGAAAAATTCGTCAAACTTCTGATACCTGCTTCCAAAAAAATCAGTAATGAAAAATTATATACTTTATAGCACTCCCCGGAAAATTTAACCCCTACTTTATGTACAATTCTTTGAGATTTGGTCATTCCGAAACCGGTTTCCAAAAAAATCGGTAACAAAAAATAGTACATTTTATAGCACTCCCCGAGAAATTCTACTCCTTCTTCATGTATAATTTTTTGAGAATCAATCAATTATTTCCCGAAAAATTTAAAAAATTAAAAAACCGGTTTCCAAAAAAATCGGTAACAAAAAATTATATGATTTATAATTCCTTGAAATTCGGTGAATTATTTCCCGAAAAATTAAAAAAATTAAAAAACCGGTTTTCAAAAAATCGGTAACAAAAAACTATACACATAGTGGCACTCCCCGGAAAATTCTACCCCTATTTCATATATTTCAATCAATTATTTCCCGAAAAATTTAAAAAATTAAAAAAACCGGTTTCCAAAAAGATCGGCTATACAAATTATACAGTTTGTAACACTCCCCGGGAAATTCTACCCCTGTTTTATATACAATTCTTTAAAATTCGGTCAATAAATTCCCGAGAAATTGAAAAAATTTCAATACCGGTTTCCAAAAAAATCGGTAACGAATAATTATACACTTTATAGCACTCCCCGGAAAATTCTACCCCTCTTTGATCTATAATTCTTTAAAATTCGGTGAATTATTTCCCGAAAAATTGTCAAAATTTCGGATACCGGTTCCCAGAAAGATCGGTAACGAAAATCTATACACCCTATAACACTCCCCGGAAAATTCTACCCCTATTTCATATAATTTTGGTAAAAATTCGGTTCAGGGGTTTGGGCAGGCATAAAGGGCATACATACATACATTCTCTTTTATATATATAGATAAATTTTAACGCAGATTTATATATACTATAGGGTGCGTTCAGCCGATATACTCCGCTAGCCTAGCAATCGTGAGCAGTCGCTCGTTATTCCTCTCCTTTTAATCCATTGGGTGAAGGGAGAGGAAACGAGCGAAAACGAGCGACTGCTCACGATTGCTAGGCCAGCGGAGTATCGGCAGAACGCAGCCATACACTAGGTGAAATATATATAATATATGCTTCGCCGGCGAAAATAATTCAATAGTGTGAAACTCGAGTAGAAAAAGACCGGTTACGACATGTTTAATTCATAAAAACATTTATGCGATCCGATTTGAAATTAGAAGCATTTAGTTATGATTCAAATTACGAATATCAATTTCATCCGAATGTAATTGGAAAAATGGATGCAATATGTGATCATTGTCAAGTAAAAAAGTTTAAAACTTAAGCACCTAAAATGTGTTAATCATGCAGAAAAGTTAAACTTCCGTCTTTAAATCAACCACCCGACACACTCCTTATGTTTGTTCACCATAAGAATATTGAAACACAAATGAAGTTTCAAGAAAAACGACTCCCGGGCGAAGCCGGGACACCAGCTAGTAATTTAATAAAACGATACCACAGGACATTAAATCATAAATTTACAGATAATCCTGTAAATCCAGATGACCTATGGATGTTTATAAGTAAGTTTTGTACATTAATATATAAATTGTTAGGAATAACTATGTACACATATTTATGATAATTACGTAAAATATTATTATATATACATTTGCTTTAATTTCTTATTTACAGAAAAATTGGGAGAATTGCAGGCGACAACTCGTCGAAATCTGACGACTTTAAAGGCAAGAAAGCGTTTAACAAGATTAAGATATAGTTGGATTATAAAAAATCGTGCTCTTGTGAACGCGTGGGACAGATTAGACGAGATGGCCTCTCTATAGAAGATTTTTGTCATTGCAAGTTCATTACTATAAAAAATTATTAGATAATAAAAAACAATTTAAATAAACAATTCGTATAAACTGTTTACTAAAATGTTTTTGTTTTAATAAATTTTTAAAATAAAATAAAAATATGCGTTCTATATATATGATAAATAATATATAACAGCGTAAAACATATACCTTTTATGTATATATACATACATATATAATAAATTCGTATAGATAATAACAATCTAAGATCTAACACACACGCACGCACACACACATTTCCTTTTCTTTTTCTTTTTATTGTCTTGTTTTATCGTGATGCGAGGGAGAGGTAGAGACCGAGGAAGAAGCAGAGAGACAGAGGCAGAGGCAGAGGCAGAGACAGAGGTAGAGGAAGAGGTAGAGGCGGAGCTGGTGAAAAATATATATATCGGGCATCAACATATACATATATTATTATCAAAAATAATCTTCAATAAATAATAAAGTAACAATTAATATCTATATTTTATTTAGGCACATAGCTCTCTCTACTCCTAAATCTAACTCCTAAATCTTTTCCTTCCTGAATTATAGTGTTTATAAATATTTATTTTATTTACAATTTTTACATTTATAAATAAATAAATATATATATATTTTTTTAATATGCATGTATGTATATATCTATATCTATAAAGGAAGATGTCCTGACTGACTGACTGACTGACTGACTCATCAACGCCCAGCCCAAACCCCTGAACCGAATTTTTATCAAAAGTATATAAAATAGGGGTAGAATTTTCCGGGGAGTGCCACTATGTGTATAGTTTTTCGTTACCGATTTTCTGGAAACCGGTTTTTCTAATTCTTTCAAATTTTCGGGAAATAATTCACCAAATCTCAAAGAATTATAGATCAAACAGGGGTAGAAATTTCCGGGGAGTGCTATAAAGTGTATAATTTTTCGTTACCGATTTTTTTGGAAGCCGGTATCGAAATTTTTTCAATTTTTCGGGAGTTTATTGACCGAATCTTAAAGAATTGTATATGAAGTGTAGAAGTAGAATTTTCTGGGGAGCGCCATGATGTGTATAGTTTTTGTTACCGATCTTTTCGGAAACCGGTTTTTTTAATTTTTCAAATTTTTTGGAAAATAATTAATTGAATCTCAAAAAATTGTACATGAAGGAGTAAAATTTCCCGGGGAGTGTTATAAAGTGTACTATTTTTGTTACCGATCTTTTTGGAAACCGGTTCCGAATAATCGAATCTCAAAGAATTGTACATAAAGCAAGGTTTAAATTTTCCAAGGAATGCTATAAAAAGTATATCATTTTTCGTTACCAATCTTTTTTAAAATCGGTATCAGAAGTTTGACGAATTTTAAAGAATTGTATATAAAACAGGGATAAAATTTCCCAAGGAGTGCTATAAACTGTATAGTTTTTTGTTACCAATCTTTTTGGAAATCGGTTACGAAATTTTTCCAAATTTTTAGGAAATAATTGAGTGAATCTCAAAGAATTGTATATGACGGAATTGAACTTCAGTAGATAAAAAAATAATATTTTTCAATTTATAGCATTTTAGAGAGAAAGAAAGAGAAGGAAGAGAGAGAAAGAGAGAGAGAGAGAGGGAGGGGGAAAGAAAGAGAGAGAGAGAAAAAGAAGGAGGGGAAGAGAAAGAGAGAAAGAGGGGGGAGAGAGAGAGAGCAAGAGAGAGGGAGGGAGAGAGGGGGAGAGAAAGAGAGAGAGAGGGGGGAGGGAGAGAGAGAGAGGGGGGAGAGAGAGAGGAAAGGGGAGAAAAAGAAAGAGAGAGGAAAAGGGAGAGAAAGAGAAAGAGAGAAAGAGAGAGAGGGGGGAAAGAGAGAGGGAAAGAGCGAGAGGAAGAGACTATTTTTGTGTCTTATTACACATGTCCTCCGGGGCGAAGCCCGGGTAACCAGCTAGTATATATATATATATATATATATATAATGCATATTTAAAAGTTATAAATATAAAAATTGTAAATATGACTAAATAAATATTTACAAATGTGACGTAACGCATCGTCGATTTGCCAACTCGAGACATAGGGTGCGTTCCTTTTGGGCGCTCACGCGCTGTAAGCATCATTCTATCTTCGTTGCACATTGAATATCAAACGAAGATAGAGCGATGCTTACAGCGCGTGAGCGCCCAAAAGGAACGCACCCTTAGTAGTCGGCGAGGCACGAGATACGATACCCGAAATGCGTGCAGGCATCGTGGATGTGGATGGTCGTGGCAACGTCGCATAGCCGGCGCGTGCCGCCGCGGCCGCATTATCATGCATTACCAACGCTTTGGACATAGCACGGAACAGAACCAAAAGATCGTGCACATAGCACGGAACAGAACCTATAGAGCGTGCACATAACGCGTTACCCATCAGAAATTTTCGTGGACATGGCTACGTAGTTCAATGTGCACGTTTTGTGCACATAGAGGCGCTCGTGGACGGGGACCACCTAAAACGCGGCCATGACCACTCTCATTCTTCTCTCTGCTAAGATCATCTTATTTGTATAAGTTTGACTTAAGATATCATGTATTCATAGTTTCAAAATAAGACCGTCTTTATAAAGAAATTGGTACTTCTTTTTGCTTAAGATTTTCTTAATGAAGTTAGTGCTTAAGACAATCTTATTTTGCATTCGGCAATCTTCGGAATTTTTCTGATGTATCAACCAATGGAATATTACGTTGAGTATTCGGCCTAATAATTTTACAAGTTGCATGTCTATACGTTTCATTATTCGTGTATCAAATTTTATTGACAGTGAAAAATATAAGTGAAATATAAATAAAAGTGAAAAATAATGGCAACTAATAAGAAACATTACACTGATGCAGAAAAAAAATATTTTTTACGAATTTTATCGAAATATTCACATATTATTGAAAGAAAAAAAAGTGATGCGACAACCTTAAAAGATAAAGAAGAAGCATGGAGTCAAATTTGTGATTCATATAACATATCATCTATTATTACAAGCAAGGTAAAAAATTAATATATTATTTATAATTAGCTGTATTCATAATTGTGTAAAATAGAAATGTCAATTATATTTGAGAATTATTTAATATGACATTTAAGGTTAAGATAATTTTAATTAGGTACATATATACATATATCTTTTGTTTTAAAAAGTTAATAATTTTATAAATTTATATATACAGAGAAGTGTTCAACAACTTAAAAAATTATGGAGTAATCTCAAATCAACTCAGAGAGATGCTCTTACGCATGAAAAACAAGCACGATTATTAACAGGTGGAGGTCGTGAACCTTCAACTGCTGAAATTGATCCTGAGATTGCTGCAATAGCACCAAATTTGATGACAACAGCACCAACATTATTTTTATCAAATATGTCAGATGAAAAAATACAAGGTAATTTAATTTTTATGTTACTAATATAATTAAAAAATTATAAAAGTAACAGATAATATATTTTTTTAGAACGTCGAGAGAGAATTCTAAATGAAGATTGTATAATTCCTGAAGAATTATTACTTGATGATGAAGATAAATGTTCGTTAGTTGATGATGATGTTTATGATAATGCACAAGTCATTTTTGGTGATGATAAATCGATTGACATACCTGATACGAAAGGTTTAACGACTAATTTCACTAATATTTTCTATTAATAAAATTGTGTCTGTAAATTATATAGAATTAATACACTAACAATGCAATTGAATGTTACAGAATCAAGCAGTGAGATTGACAATACTAACAATGAGAAAGCAAGCAATGTAATACTAAAATGTACAACATTAAACAGAAACCGTAAAGGTAAATTGTATTAGTGTTTATTTTTACTGTATTTATTACTATATTTAAATTAATTTTATCAATTTCTCTAATGATAATTTTTTATAAAGTAGAATTGTTAAAAAAACTAGGAATTCTACATATACATTTATCATCATTATTGTCTGTACTAATATACGTGTATATATATTTTTTCTTTTTATTAAACAGCATCTACGTCGAAAAATGAACCAGAAAAACATTTTATAGAAGATATAGATAACATTGGTAAGAAAATACGTCATATCTATTTTTTATCTGCATGTATATTGTTACATATGTATAAGCCCTAAAAGGTATGTGAGCTAGTAAGCGTGAGATGGCGTTGCGAGAGTAACGAAAGGCGGCATTAACACACGAGACCGTGAGCAGTAAACACGCGAATAAAGAACGAGTATTCAATTACGTATAGTGTTGTTAATGTGAGTTACCCCGGCCATCCCATATAACATTGGCGACGAGGAAAAACTAAAAACGACGTCATGGCAGGCGAGTCGAGTATTGCAGCGTTTAATCCGAACGAGGACCAACACGGCATATATCCAAGATGGGAGAGATGGCTCAGAAGCTTCGAGCTTTTTCTGCTGAGTAAAAATATAACCGAGACGCAAAGGAAGAAGGCCATGCTCTTACATTATGGCGGGATGGATCTACAAGACATATTCTACGCTATTCCAGACTGCGACGTGGTGATAGGGAATGAGGATCCGTACGAAAAGACAAAGAAAGTGCTAACGGATTACTTCAGGCCGAAATTGAACACGACGTACGAGCGACACCTTTTTAGAAATATGGCGCAGAAAGAAGACGAAACGGTCGGTCAATTTGTAACACGTTTGCGTCAGCAAGCAAAGTATTGCAGATTCGCTTCTATGGACACAGAAATTTGCGATCAAATTATTGAGAAAGGTCGTTCAATGGAAGTGAGGAAGCGTATATTAGAAAAGGGTGACATCGAACTGAAAGAAGCGATGGAGATTGCACAGGCGTTCGAGACGGCATCGGTTCAGACAAAGGCTATAGGAAATAACGTAGTGGCGCGGATTACGACAAAGAGGGAGAACGCACGAGGAAAATCAGACAGTTCCAGTTCCAGTGGTATTAAGTGCTACAGATGCGGTTATCGAGGACATGCACAATCAGACGAGAAATGTCCGGCTAGAAATAAGGAGTGTACGAAGTGCAGTAAAAAGGGTCATTTCGCAGCGATGTGCAGAACATATCGAGATCGAGCAGACAAACATGGCGATGGTTCGGACAAGCAGGACAAGAAGGAAATCAAGACGAACAGCAGCGCCAACAAGGAGGGAAGAAAGTCAACTACGGTGAAGCAGCTAGATGGCGACGCCGTGGAAAGAGACGACGACGAATATGCGTTCGCCTTAAGAGATAAGATATGCGTATTAGAACACGGAGAGGTAATATCAGCGAGCCTAGGGGGAATAGAAATTGATCTTCTAGTTGACTCGGGATCTCGATGTAATATTATGGACGAAAATACATGGGAATCATTAAAGTCAAAAGGAATAAAATGTGTATCGCGTAAGGTTAATAAGACCGCATTTCCATACGAAAAGAAAGACGGATTAGAGTGAATTTGAGTGTGAGATAAAGATCGGTAGTAAAACCGCATGGGCAATTTTTAAAGTGTTCCGAGGTAAAAGACAACCGCTCTTAGGTATTCAAACGGCAAAAGAGTTAAGTATTTTAGATGTCGGAGTACACTTACAAATCAATCAGATTGAGAACATTAAAGGTGACGTTAAGCTAGATAATAAACTTTTCAAGGGTATAGGGAAGTTGAAAGATTTTCAGCTTAAAATTCCGATAAATAGTTCGGTGAAACCAGTTGCTCAGCCGCGAAGAAGATTGCCTTATAAAATTCGTGATTTAGTTAAACAAGAGATAGAGAAACTGTTGCGTGATGATATTATCGAAAGAGTAAAAGGGCCGACGCCTTGGGTATCGCCAATAGTACCGATAGTTAAAAGATCGGGGGAAATACGGCTTTGTTTAGATTTACGTGAAGTAAACGAGGCAATAACTCGTCAACGAAGCCCGTTACCTGTATTTGTAGAACTACTTGATAAAGTAAGAGGCGCGAAGTGTTTTTCAAAGTTAGATATTCGGGGAGCGTTTAATCAAATTGAGCTTGAGGAAAATACGCGAAGTATTACTACGTTTAGTACGGATTGTGGTCTATTTAGATTTAAGAGGTTAGTTTTCGGTTTAACCTGTGCGCCGGAAATTTTTCAAGAGATATTGGAAGAAATTTTACGAGATCTGGAAAGAGTAATATTGCAGATCCGTTATCTCGTTTATTAAAAACAGGTAATAACGAGAGGGAGAAAAGTAAGTGTGAGGACGAATTGTTTATCGCGTGGGTTGCAAAAGAGAGTGTGCCGAGAGCAATGTCTATTGAAGAAGTGGAAGTAGAATCGCGCGAAGATTCGTGGTTAGGTGAAGTTAGGCAAGCGATTGCAACAGGAAACTGGGATTCGTTATCCAGTACGCGGATAAAAGCAATTAAAGACGAACTTTGTGTGTACAATAATGTTGTGTTACGGGGAACGAGAATTGTCGTACCCGAAAAGCTAAAGAAGCGAGTATTATCAATAGCGCATGAGGGACATCCTGGTATTGTTGCGATGAAGGATAGGCTAAGGAGTAAAGTTTGGTGGACAGGAATCGATAAAGACGCGGAAAACTTTGTAAAAACGTGCGAGAGCTGCCAAATAGTGCAAAAGACAGCTAATATCTCACCGTTGAAACCAAACGCGCTACCGGATAGTTCGTGGGAATGTTTAGCGATGGATCTCCTTGGGCCTTTGCCTTCCGGAGATTTCATATTCGTGATTATTGATTATTACAGTAAGTTTTACGAAATAGAGATAATGCAATCAATTACGTCGGCAGCGATTATTAATAGATTAAAACATATATTTGCGAGATATGGTTATCCGAATAGGTTAATATTTGATAACGGGAAACAATTAGTGAGTGAAGAAATGCAGGAATACATGTCTATTAGGTGCGGTATTAAACTTATTCATGTAGCGCCGTACTGGCCCCAAGCGAATGGGGAAGTCGAAAGACAAAATCGCAGTCTTCTTAAACGCATAAAGATTGCACAGCTCGAACGAAAAGACTGGAAACAAGAGATATTAGACTATCTACTTATGTATCGCTCATCTCCACAAGCATCGACAGGGGTTTCGCCAGCGGAACTAATGTTCGGTCGAAAGATAAAAACTAAAATGCCAGAATTGCGAGGGATCAGAAATAATCTAGATGAAGCTATTAGAGATAGGGATGCGTGGAAAAAGCTTAAAAGTAAAGAGCGATACGATTTGCGAAACAATGCCAAAGAAAGTGATTTGAAATTAGGTGATACTGTTCTATTAAAAGCGATAAAGCGAGATAAATTAAGTCCGGAGTATGAAAGCGTTAAGTACGAGGTAGTTGATAGAGCCGGTGATAATGTAACGATTAAAAATGCGGATGGAAAGAGGTTTAAACGAAATGTAGCACACGTCAAGAAGTTTAACCGTGCAGGGCCTAGCGAATTTGACGATGATGTTGAAATAATATCGGAGCAAAATGTCAAAGTGAAAACCGAATCGGAGTCGCGGGAGGATTCTGTTGTTGCAACGAAGTCAGAACCAAGTGCTGATCTTAGTGTAGCGCAAAGTAGGCCTGTACGAGACAGAAAGTTACCGAATCACTTAAAGGATTATATAATGGAGTAGGTTTCAAGCAATTGGCAATTGTATTACTTATTACCAAAGACTTTACGTTAAGGCACAACCGTAATATAGATTATAGGTAAACGTTTATTCTGAGAAAAGGGAGGATGTTACATATGTATAAGCCCTAAAAGGTATGTGAGCTAGTAAGCGTGAGATGGCGTTGCGAGAGTAACGAAAGGCGGCATTAACACACGAGACCGTGAGCAGTAAACACGCGAATAAAGAACGAGTATTCAATTACGTATAGTGTTGTTAATGTGAGTTACCCCGGCCATCCCATATAACATATATAATAATGATTTTAATTACAAATTTTTTTATAATACAGTACCTGCACCAAAGAAAAAAGTCGTGAAATCGCGATTAGAAAATAAAGAAAACATTGATGATGTGACGTGACAAGTCGCGTCTGCTTCCCGGACGGGCTCGGCCGGGGGGAATTCGGGGGTGCCCCCTTGTTAGGGCGAGGGGAGGGCGATTCGTTATAAATGATTGGTCTAATTAGCTGTTAAGTTTTTAAGGGATTGCCGGTGGTGGCCGGAGCCGATCTGTAACGGCCGGGAGCCGCAACGAGGAAAAGCAGAGGATTGAGGAGACGTCTAGGAGACATGGCCAAAAATCGGATCGCCCGGACCTCCCCGCAAGTGCATGGGTGTCGCCGGCCGGAAGTTACTCCGTACTCGGCTGTAACAGCGGCGAGAGAACAGCCAAGAAGACCCCGAGGCGCCCCGAACGAAACGCAGTCAGACGAAGGGGCCGAGGAGCGACCCAGGGAAAGGCGCAGCCCTGGGGCCGCCACACCGAGGGGATGCCGGCAGACGGGGCCGAGGCCCGGCCAGCCTGACCCCGAACGCCGGCTCGATCATCGCGGCCCGGACAGCCGGTCGATTTGAAAAGCCCGCGCCGAGTCGGAGACAGATGGAGCGACGCCGCCGGAAAGGGTGGCGCGCGAGAAGCTGAGGCGCCGGGGAGAGCGCGCCCTAGCATTGGAGTGGCGCCCCCGGAAGAAGCGGCGCACGGGTAACCTAGGCGCTTGGAGCGCTAGGATCGGCAATCCGGTCGAGCGACACGCCACAGCGCAGGCGCGGGGAACCGGCGCGATCCCGGCAGGCCATCGTTTCCGTCACTGTCGTGCCGGCGAGGAACCAGGGAGCATCGCCCGACTTACGAGCTGCCCGGACCGAAGGAGATACTGCGACGCATTGTAAGGTCACCACCCTGGCGTCCCCGCGTTAAGAGAAGAGAGTTCGCTCGAGGCACTGGCCCGGGTACATATCGGTTACCTGAGCGCCGCAGGAGCTACCTGTGGACGACGGTATGGGAGCGTGCGTTACCTTGCGCTCGCCGGTAAGAGAGATTCGCGTGGAGACTGTGCCAGGGCCTTGCCGAGAGTGAGCTCTCCTGTGCGTAGAGACCAATCGTGCCCTCCCCGGGAGCACCGTCACGGCCGACAGTCGCGTGGCGTTTCATTGTGTAATCGTGTTAACTCGTGTCGCGTTTCAGAGTGTTAATGTTCGTAATCGTGTCGCGTTTCATTGTGTTAGGATTAGTAAGCGTGTCGCCTTCGGCCACGTTAATGAGAGTAGTCGAGTCGCGAGTGGTCATGTAATTTGAAGGGCACTCGCCCTCGCGTTCGAGTAGCGTATCCGGGACCTCGAGGACGACGAATATCGTGCTTGGCGGGACGGAAGGATCGACGGGATCGGCGCGGGGCTGCGGAATCTCCGTGTTTGCGAAGGAATTCGGGATTCGCGTGGCAGGCCGCGGGATCGTCCGCGATACGAGTCCTTATTTCGTGTTCGGGGGCCCTTGCCGGCCGGCGTGGTCGCCGCGGCGAGATCGCCCATAACTTTTGCGTCGTGCGGAATCGAGGTGGCCCGGGTGCACGCTGAAAACGCTACCGAGGGTGCGGCGATTCGGTTCGTCGGCCACGTGGCGTAAAGTCGCGTAAGCAAGGTACCGCGTTACCCTTATTAACTAATTGTTTCTTATGTTAAGTTTTCGTGTGCGTCTGCGTTTGTCTGTTGCGTTGATCTGTTCTAGCGTGCGTGCATCTCCGTTATTTAGTATTCGGCCGTCTCGCGTGCCCTTGCTCTAATATCCGAGGGTCACTCTGTCCGACATTTTCGCGCCCGGTTGTTGCGTTGATTATGCGGTATTTGTGCGTCAGTAGTCCGGAATTTTGACGATAGTTTACATCATATCTTCGAGTTAATTCGTTGCCGCGGCGCCGGTCCGCCGCCAATAACGTCTCGTTGCCGCGTGATCTGATTCCGAATGCGGGGTGCTCAGAACTATCATACCAGCACCGACTTTAACGAATAATCTGTTGCAAGTGTTTTCTATTTGACGAAATATATTATATGTTATCTTATTATTCTTATTTCGTGTGTGATTGATTGCGTGACGCTTCTCTCCAAAGTCCCAGAAAGAGAACTACACCCTGAGGTATTGTCCGGGATATCGCGTTGGATCTGTTAGTGTTCGGTGGTGCGATCCGTCGCACCTGGCGCCCAATTATTTGGTGTCGGAATTAGTTGCGTGTGCCGCCAATCCACGATAGCCCTCCGCCGGATTGCGAGACCGGGGGAAAAAGCGTCGCAATGAAAACACATGGAAAATAGAACGCATCAAACGCATAATTCAACAAGAAGAGGAAATCACACATTTGAAGATACAACATCAAGAAACAATACAAAAACTTGAAATAAATCATCTTAAAGAGAAATATGCCTTAGAAATTCGTGCAGCTGTTGCTGCTGCTGAATTATCGGAATTATTACTTAAAGAAAAAAAAATTAAGTAAAAACGATCTACATTTTTTATAAGTTTAATAATAAGTACAATACTGTCGATAAAAAGATAATTCTTTTTCGTTTTTCAACTGTGATTATATTCAGTATTATGTTCTTATATTTTAATTTCTTTTTAGTTTCTTACTTAAAAAGGTAAATCTAGTAAAAAGATAACAACATTTTTAGTTTTATATACATTTATGTATTATTACTATGATTACTCAGTATTATATTATAATTATCTCGATGTATTACATTGATATATTATATTAATTGTTCAATTCAATTTAAAATTATATTTACAGTTAATCGTTTAAAAAAAGTTTATTTGAAAAACCAAAAGTATGTCTTTAATAAAAAATAAATACTACTGTGTACTTTAATTGTGATTCTTTATAAATAAATAAAAAATAAGTGCAATAATTATTTCATACTTTATTTAAAAAAATACTATTTTATCTGTAATAAATACAATAATTTTATTTATAATACTTTAATTAAACATACGGGCAATCAATGCTTCGCGGGCAGCAAATCCATCTAACACTTCATTATTATTAGGCTCATGTACAGGTACTTCTTCGTAGTCATTTATGTTAAATTCATCATCATCCTCTGATAATACATCATTAAAAATTAATGACATATTATGTAATACAGCGCATGCTACAACAATCGTTGTAGAAGTAATAAGTTTCGTTGTTAGTCCTCGTGATAGACAAGGAAATCGTCTTTTCCAAACGCCGTAAGTTCTTTCTACTATTAGCCTTGTTCTGCACTGTATATTGTTGTAGCTGCAATAATATTATAACATGCATATGTTTTTACTCATTCATTATACTTTATAATACAAAATAAAAAGAATTTTCTTACCATGTTTCTTCATCAGTTCTAGGATTTGATACAGGTGTCATCAAAAATGGTAAACATGGATATCCTCTGTCACCAACAAGTATACCATCTAATTGATTTTCTATACATCGTATATATAATAACGAGATACGGAATATTCGGCTATCATGAGCACTACCAGGCCACTCTGGTACAATGTCCAAGAATTCCATACGAGGCCCAACAACAGTCTGCATATAATTTATGTTATTCATAAAAAAATATTACAAATAAACAAAAATAGTGATACATACTTGTACGTTAAGTGAAAAGTATCCTTTTCTATTTCTATAGATTTCACTTATATTTTGAAATCTTGTATCGACTAATCTCACATGGGTACAATCAATTGCTCCATCCACACCAGGGAGTCCAATAGCTCCATTCCCTTTTCCAAGATTATTAAATAATCGCCGATTTTCATTTCGTCTTTCTTCATCTTGTGGCATTTTTATATATTCCTTAAGCAAGCTAGCAATTAGTAAGGTTACACGAGAAACAATTCTTGAAATTGTTGGTTGTGAAACAGTCATTGTATCACCGAGAAGAAGCTGAAAATATTAAAAATATATACAATTATTTTATTATTTCTAATTTTATTAATTATTATATATATAATATAAATATATATAAATATGTATATGTATTACATATATATTCATACCTGGAAACTTGCAGTTGCATAATATCTTAAACATATCAATAATTGCATTACTGGTGGAATCGGTAGACCACGATTATTAATTTTCGCTAATCCTTCTTCTATTCTTGGTAATATACCATATAAAACAGACTCCTTATTAAATCTGTATCGCCTCTTAAATTCCAAATTATTATAAAATTCAAATGGATTTTGTCCATCACGAATATATCGTTTTCGTACTCGTACATTTTCCAAATTATAATCATCAAAATTATAATCTTCAATATCTTCCATTTCTAATTCCATTTGTAATTCCATTTTTAATATTTATGATTTAATATTAAAAATTATCTTACAAATAATAAGATTATCTTAAGTCATGTACGATGTTGACTTAAAATCATAACCTTACTTTTTAAAAATATGAGCTTATTTGAGTCAAATAAGACTGTCTTATTTAATTATGAATCTAACTAGTTTTAAGGTATACTTAAGAATATACTATGAATCATGATAGAAAAAGGTTATCTTCATGAAGTTAAAGCTTAAGATAATACTTAAGAAAATCTTAATTTCTGACTATGAATCTAAAGGGCATCTTAAGACCGTACTTAAGGCGGTCTTAAATATAAGAACGGACTATGAATACCGCCGTCTCGGTTTCTCCGTCTATGACGTAGCTGCTTTGGCACGCGCCGGCTATGCGACGTTGCCACCATCACCACGATGCCACGCATTTCGGGTATCGCGTACGGTGTCTCGCCGAGTGCCGAATCTCGAGTTGGCAAATCGACGAGATGCGCTACGTTACATTTATAAATATTTATAAATATATATGTATATATGTATGTATGTATGTAATTATATATATATATATATAATTGTAAATAAAACAAAATATTCTATTCTATATTCGTACTTTATTACCCTCAAGGGGTTCAAAGGGCGTTTTGTAGGGACGTACCCAACCCTTTACAAATGGCGTTTTTTAAGGACGTACCCAACCCTTTACATGCCATTTCATTAACATTAACATTTCATTAACCCCCACCCTACCATCTCCAGCTTCTTTCCTCCAGCCCCTCCTCGTCCTCATCCGTGAGCATCAGCAGGCTCTCCTCCATCTTTTTTGAGATTTCATCTTCCGCCGAACTCCTCGGAATAAAACAAAATATTTATTAACATAAAAATTAAAATTTGTTAACGTACAATCCTATTTTTATTAATTAAGGAAAGAAAGGATTTTTAGGAGTCAGAGGAACAACTACGCGCATAAATAAAATATATGATATGTATATTAATTGTTATTTTACTTCAAAGTAAATTAAAAGAAGTACGTATTATTATATTTAAAGTTATTTCGGATAATAATATATATTAATTCCCGAGATTTTTTTCTCTTCTCCAGCTCCGCCTCTACCTCTGCCTCTTCCTCTACCTCTATCTCTTCCTCTACCTCTTGCCTCTGCCTCTACCTCTATTAAGCTGGACCCACCACCAGCGCAAATCAAGTTTTTACTAGGTCAAAAATTTAGTGCTATTTAGGTGCTAATTAAGTGCCCTAGTCCGAATTTTGGTGCTCGAACCGTTTAGCAGGAAATCGCGTAAAAAATGGGGGGGTTCAGCTTGCCATAAAGCTGAACCCCCCCATATCAGAAAATGGTCCTATAGAGAAGACAAGTACACTATAATTTAGTGCTAATTAAGTGCTAATTAAGTGCTCTAAAATAACGATAAAATATTGACAGATTATAATATTTATTTAAATATAAATATATACCATTATATATTGAACACAGTACCGTCGCAGTCGACACAAACACTTAAAAAATTTGCTGCATGAATATATTTGTTACTAAAAAATGATCGAAAACATATATTTCCCAAATCTGAGTTCATTGCTAACAGTAAAACAATTACGATAATTAACTTAGACCAGCCGTTGGCGCTGAGCACTAAGTTCCGTCATCTGATCGTCTACGAATTAGTTGGATGCATGATTATAGTATTAAAATAATTCTCAGACATTGTACTTTAAAAGATTATCCGATTCGAATTTAGTGCTAGCTGCATAGTGTTGAAATTAATTAATTAATCAATGGAGCGCGCGCTTCGCGGATAAACTAATTAATTTCAACGCTATACAGTTAGCACTAAATTCGAATCGTGATATTTTCTTAAAGTACAATGTCTCAGGATTATTTTGGCACCATAATCACGCGAGCACCTAATTCTTTGACGATGCAGTAACGAATTACAGAGCGCTGCGCGCGTGCTCCATGAGTTAATTAATTGATTTCAACCCTTTGCAGCTAGCACTAAATTCGAATCGCAATATTCTTTTAAAGTACAATGTCTGAGAATTATTTTAAGGTGGTTCGATGGCTACAACAAAATACAGAGAATTTCATGAAATTTTAATATGTTGTTCTGCAATGCAAAATAGAATTATGTGAATTTTTTGGGAATTTTTCACCGTCCCGTTTTGAAAAAAATCTACCTCAAAAACCTAAAAAGTACAATTTTAGGAGTAGATTTATTTTAAAACGGGACGGTGAAAAATTTCCAAAAAATTCACATAATTCTATTTTGCATTCCAGAACAACATATTAAAATTGCATGAAACTGGTTGCATTTTTAACATAGGTTCTTATAGTTTTTATGGGAAATGACATATATTGCATACCTTTAGAATGAAATAAGTGCAAGAAAAAATGCAAATAATAAGGAAAAAAAATATGCACATGTAACTTAATAATTTACAAATAAATGAGCGAAAGAAAGGGGAAGGTTACCGCACATTTTGTAGAAAAATTAATTATTAAAGCATAAATTGCTTGATTTTTCGTCTGCTAGACTGCCACGTTCGTGAACGACGTGAACAGCAGCACGCACCATACGCGCGGCGACCAATCAGAGCAATCCCCTTCTCTCCCACTACTTCAAATGCTAGTGCGCTGTTGCCAGAACCCCCGCGTCCCACTCCCCCCGATGAAGCCATCGAACCATCGAACCTCCAAACCTCCTTAATACTAAATATAATCATGCGTCCAACTAATTCGTAGACGATCAGATGACGGAACTTAGTGCTCAGCGCCAACGGCTGGTCTAAGTTAATTATCGTAATTGTTTTACTGTTAGCAATGAACTCAGATTTGGGAAATATATGTTTTCGATCATTTTTTAGTAACGAATATATTCATGCAGCAAATTTTTTAAGTGTTTGTGTCGACCGCGACGGTACTGTGTTCAATATATAGTGTATTTAAATAAATATTATAATCTGTCAATATTTTATCGTTATTTTAGAGCTCTTAATTAGCACTTAATTAGCACTTAATTAGCACTAAATTATAGTGTACTTGTCTTCTCTATAGGACCATTTTCTGATATGGGGGGGTTCAGCTTTATGGCAAGCTGAACCCCCCCATTTTTTACGCGATTTCCTGCTAAACGGTTCGAGCACCAAAATTCGGACTAGGGCACTTAATTAGCACCTAAATAGCACTAAATTTTTGACCTAGTAAAAACTTGATTTGCGCTGGTGGTGGGTCCAGCTTAATAGAGGTAGAGGCAGAGGCAAGAGGTAGAGGAAGAGATAGAGGTAGAGGAAGAGGCAGAGGTAGAGGCGGAGCTGGAGAAGAGAAAAAAATCTCGGGAATTAATATATATTATTATCCGAAATAACTTTAAATATAATAATACGTACTTCTTTTAATTTACTTTGAAGTAAAATAACAATTAATATACATATCATATATTTTATTTATGCGCGTAGTTGTTCCTCTGACTCCTAAAAATCCTTTCTTTCCTTAATTAATAAAAATAGGATTGTACGTTAACAAATTTTAATTTTTATGTTAATAAATATTTTGTTTTATTCCGAGGAGTTCGGCGGAAGATGAAATCTCAAAAAAGATGGAGGAGAGCCTGCTGATGCTCACGGATGAGGACGAGGAGGGGCTGGAGGAAAGAAGCTGGAGATGGTAGGGTGGGGGTTAATGAAATGTTAATGTTAATGAAATGGCATGTAAAGGGTTGGGTACGTCCTTAAAAAACGCCATTTGTAAAGGGTTGGGTACGTCCCTACAAAACGCCCTTTGAACCCCTTGAGGGTAATAAAGTACGAATATAGAATAGAATATTTTGTTTTATTTACAATTATATATATATATATATATAATTACATACATACATACATATATACATATATATTTATAAATATTTATAAATGTAACGTAGCGCATCTCGTCGATTTGCCAACTCGAGATTCGGCACTCGGCGAGACACCGTACGCGATACCCGAAATGCGTGGCATCGTGGTGATGGTGGCAACGTCGCATAGCCGGCGCGTGCCAAAGCAGCTACGTCATAGACGGAGAAACCGAGACGGCGGTATTCATAGTCCGTTCTTATATTTAAGACCGCCTTAAGTACGGTCTTAAGATGCCCTTTAGATTCATAGTCAGAAATTAAGATTTTCTTAAGTATTATCTTAAGCTTTAACTTCATGAAGATAACCTTTTTCTATCATGATTCATAGTATATTCTTAAGTATACCTTAAAACTAGTTAGATTCATAATTAAATAAGACAGTCTTATTTGACTCAAATAAGCTCATATTTTTAAAAAGTAAGGTTATGATTTTAAGTCAACATCGTACATGACTTAAGATAATCTTATTATTTGTAAGATAATTTTTAATATTAAATCATAAATATTAAAAATGGAATTACAAATGGAATTAGAAATGGAAGATATTGAAGATTATAATTTTGATGATTATAATTTGGAAAATGTACGAGTACGAAAACGATATATTCGTGATGGACAAAATCCATTTGAATTTTATAATAATTTGGAATTTAAGAGGCGATACAGATTTAATAAGGAGTCTGTTTTATATGGTATATTACCAAGAATAGAAGAAGGATTAGCGAAAATTAATAATCGTGGTCTACCGATTCCACCAGTAATGCAATTATTGATATGTTTAAGATATTATGCAACTGCAAGTTTCCAGGTATGAATATATATGTAATACATATACATATTTATATATATTTATATTATATATATAATAATTAATAAAATTAGAAATAATAAAATAATTGTATATATTTTTAATATTTTCAGCTTCTTCTCGGTGATACAATGACTGTTTCACAACCAACAATTTCAAGAATTGTTTCTCGTGTAACCTTACTAATTGCTAGCTTGCTTAAGGAATATATAAAAATGCCACAAGATGAAGAAAGACGAAATGAAAATCGGCGATTATTTAATAATCTTGGAAAAGGGAATGGAGCTATTGGACTCCCTGGTGTGGATGGAGCAATTGATTGTACCCATGTGAGATTAGTCGATACAAGATTTCAAAATATAAGTGAAATCTATAGAAATAGAAAAGGATACTTTTCACTTAACGTACAAGTATGTATCACTATTTTTGTTTATTTGTAATATTTTTTTATGAATAACATAAATTATATGCAGACTGTTGTTGGGCCTCGTATGGAATTCTTGGACATTGTACCAGAGTGGCCTGGTAGTGCTCATGATAGCCGAATATTCCGTATCTCGTTATTATATATACGATGTATAGAAAATCAATTAGATGGTATACTTGTTGGTGACAGAGGATATCCATGTTTACCATTTTTGATGACACCTGTATCAAATCCTAGAACTGATGAAGAAACATGGTAAGAAAATTCTTTTTATTTTGTATTATAAAGTATAATGAATGAGTAAAAACATATGCATGTTATAATATTATTGCAGCTACAACAATATACAGTGCAGAACAAGGCTAATAGTAGAAAGAACTTACGGCGTTTGGAAAAGACGATTTCCTTGTCTATCACGAGGACTAACAACGAAACTTATTACTTCTACAACGATTGTTGTAGCATGCGCTGTATTACATAATATGTCATTAATTTTTAATGATGTATTATCAGAGGATGATGATGAATTTAACATAAATGACTACGAAGAAGTACCTGTACATGAGCCTAATAATAATGAAGTGTTAGATGGATTTGCTGCCCGCGAAGCATTGATTGCCCGTATGTTTAATTAAAGTATTATAAATAAAATTATTGTATTTATTACAGATAAAATAGTATTTTTTTAAATAAAGTATGAAATAATTATTGCACTTATTTTTTATTTATTTATAAAGAATCACAATTAAAGTACACAGTAGTATTTATTTTTTATTAAAGACATACTTTTGGTTTTTCAAATAAACTTTTTTTAAACGATTAACTGTAAATATAATTTTAAATTGAATTGAACAATTAATATAATATATCAATGTAATACATCGAGATAATTATAATATAATACTGAGTAATCATAGTAATAATACATAAATGTATATAAAACTAAAAATGTTGTTATCTTTTTACTAGATTTACCTTTTTAAGTAAGAAACTAAAAAGAAATTAAAATATAAGAACATAATACTGAATATAATCACAGTTGAAAAACGAAAAAGAATTATCTTTTTATCGACAGTATTGTACTTATTATTAAACTTATAAAAAATGTAGATCGTTTTTACTTAATTTTTTTTTCTTTAAGTAATAATTCCGATAATTCAGCAGCAGCAACAGCTGCACGAATTTCTAAGGCATATTTCTCTTTAAGATGATTTATTTCAAGTTTTTGTATTGTTTCTTGATGTTGTATCTTCAAATGTGTGATTTCCTCTTCTTGTTGAATTATGCGTTTGATGCGTTCTATTTTCCATGTGTTTTCATTGCGACGCTTTTTCCCCCGGTCTCGCAATCCGGCGGAGGGCTATCGTGGATTGGCGGCACACGCAACTAATTCCGACACCAAATAATTGGGCGCCAGGTGCGACGGATCGCACCACCGAACACTAACAGATCCAACGCGATATCCCGGACAATACCTCAGGGTGTAGTTCTCTTTCTGGGACTTTGGAGAGAAGCGTCACGCAATCAATCACACACGAAATAAGAATAATAAGATAACATATAATATATTTCGTCAAATAGAAAACACTTGCAACAGATTATTCGTTAAAGTCGGTGCTGGTATGATAGTTCTGAGCACCCCGCATTCGGAATCAGATCACGCGGCAACGAGACGTTATTGGCGGCGGACCGGCGCCGCGGCAACGAATTAACTCGAAGATATGATGTAAACTATCGTCAAAATTCCGGACTACTGACGCACAAATACCGCATAATCAACGCAACAACCGGGCGCGAAAATGTCGGACAGAGTGACCCTCGGATATTAGAGCAAGGGCACGCGAGACGGCCGAATACTAAATAACGGAGATGCACGCACGCTAGAACAGATCAACGCAACAGACAAACGCAGACGCACACGAAAACTTAACATAAGAAACAATTAGTTAATAAGGGTAACGCGGTACCTTGCTTACGCGACTTTACGCCACGTGGCCGACGAACCGAATCGCCGCACCCTCGGTAGCGTTTTCAGCGTGCACCCGGGCCACCTCGATTCCGCACGACGCAAAAGTTATGGGCGATCTCGCCGCGGCGACCACGCCGGCCGGCAAGGGCCCCCGAACACGAAATAAGGACTCGTATCGCGGACGATCCCGCGGCCTGCCACGCGAATCCCGAATTCCTTCGCAAACACGGAGATTCCGCAGCCCCGCGCCGATCCCGTCGATCCTTCCGTCCCGCCAAGCACGATATTCGTCGTCCTCGAGGTCCCGGATACGCTACTCGAACGCGAGGGCGAGTGCCCTTCAAATTACATGACCACTCGCGACTCGACTACTCTCATTAACGTGGCCGAAGGCGACACGCTTACTAATCCTAACACAATGAAACGCGACACGATTACGAACATTAACACTCTGAAACGCGACACGAGTTAACACGATTACACAATGAAACGCCACGCGACTGTCGGCCGTGACGGTGCTCCCGGGGAGGGCACGATTGGTCTCTACGCACAGGAGAGCTCACTCTCGGCAAGGCCCTGGCACAGTCTCCACGCGAATCTCTCTTACCGGCGAGCGCAAGGTAACGCACGCTCCCATACCGTCGTCCACAGGTAGCTCCTGCGGCGCTCAGGTAACCGATATGTACCCGGGCCAGTGCCTCGAGCGAACTCTCTTCTCTTAACGCGGGGACGCCAGGGTGGTGACCTTACAATGCGTCGCAGTATCTCCTTCGGTCCGGGCAGCTCGTAAGTCGGGCGATGCTCCCTGGTTCCTCGCCGGCACGACAGTGACGGAAACGATGGCCTGCCGGGATCGCGCCGGTTCCCCGCGCCTGCGCTGTGGCGTGTCGCTCGACCGGATTGCCGATCCTAGCGCTCCAAGCGCCTAGGTTACCCGTGCGCCGCTTCTTCCGGGGGCGCCACTCCAATGCTAGGGCGCGCTCTCCCCGGCGCCTCAGCTTCTCGCGCGCCACCCTTTCCGGCGGCGTCGCTCCATCTGTCTCCGACTCGGCGCGGGCTTTTCAAATCGACCGGCTGTCCGGGCCGCGATGATCGAGCCGGCGTTCGGGGTCAGGCTGGCCGGGCCTCGGCCCCGTCTGCCGGCATCCCCTCGGTGTGGCGGCCCCAGGGCTGCGCCTTTCCCTGGGTCGCTCCTCGGCCCCTTCGTCTGACTGCGTTTCGTTCGGGGCGCCTCGGGGTCTTCTTGGCTGTTCTCTCGCCGCTGTTACAGCCGAGTACGGAGTAACTTCCGGCCGGCGACACCCATGCACTTGCGGGGAGGTCCGGGCGATCCGATTTTTGGCCATGTCTCCTAGACGTCTCCTCAATCCTCTGCTTTTCCTCGTTGCGGCTCCCGGCCGTTACAGATCGGCTCCGGCCACCACCGGCAATCCCTTAAAAACTTAACAGCTAATTAGACCAATCATTTATAACGAATCGCCCTCCCCTCGCCCTAACAAGGGGGCACCCCCGAATTCCCCCCGGCCGAGCCCGTCCGGGAAGCAGACGCGACTTGTCACGTCACATCATCAATGTTTTCTTTATTTTCTAATCGCGATTTCACGACTTTTTTCTTTGGTGCAGGTACTGTATTATAAAAAAATTTGTAATTAAAATCATTATTATATATGTTATATGGGATGGCCGGGGTAACTCACATTAACAACACTATACGTAATTGAATACTCGTTCTTTATTCGCGTGTTTACTGCTCACGGTCTCGTGTGTTAATGCCGCCTTTCGTTACTCTCGCAACGCCATCTCACGCTTACTAGCTCACATACCTTTTAGGGCTTATACATATGTAACATCCTCCCTTTTCTCAGAATAAACGTTTACCTATAATCTATATTACGGTTGTGCCTTAACGTAAAGTCTTTGGTAATAAGTAATACAATTGCCAATTGCTTGAAACCTACTCCATTATATAATCCTTTAAGTGATTCGGTAACTT
Source organism: Temnothorax ravouxi (assembly GCA_030770255.1). Lineage (NCBI taxonomy): Eukaryota > Metazoa > Arthropoda > Insecta > Hymenoptera > Formicidae > Temnothorax > Temnothorax ravouxi. The sequence goes on from JASTWP010001201.1 coordinate 35,431, forward strand.
TCTGTCTCGTACAGGCCTACTTTGCGCTACACTAAGATCAGCACTTGGTTCTGACTTCGTTGCAACAACAGAATCCTCCCGCGACTCCGATTCGGTTTTCACTTTGACATTTTGCTCCGATATTATTTCAACATCATCGTCAAATTCGCTAGGCCCTGCACGGTTAAACTTCTTGACGTGTGCTACATTTCGTTTAAACCTCTTTCCATCCGCATTTTTAATCGTTACATTATCACCGGCTCTATCAACTACCTCGTACTTAACGCTTTCATACTCCGGACTTAATTTATCTCGCTTTATCGCTTTTAATAGAACAGTATCACCTAATTTCAAATCACTTTCTTTGGCATTGTTTCGCAAATCGTATCGCTCTTTACTTTTAAGCTTTTTCCACGCATCCCTATCTCTAATAGCTTCATCTAGATTATTTCTGATCCCTCGCAATTCTGGCATTTTAGTTTTTATCTTTCGACCGAACATTAGTTCCGCTGGCGAAACCCCTGTCGATGCTTGTGGAGATGAGCGATACATAAGTAGATAGTCTAATATCTCTTGTTTCCAGTCTTTTCGTTCGAGCTGTGCAATCTTTATGCGTTTAAGAAGACTGCGATTTTGTCTTTCGACTTCCCCATTCGCTTGGGGCCAGTACGGCGCTACATGAATAAGTTTAATACCGCACCTAATAGACATGTATTCCTGCATTTCTTCACTCACTAATTGTTTCCCGTTATCAAATATTAACCTATTCGGATAACCATATCTCGCAAATATATGTTTTAATCTATTAATAATCGCTGCCGACGTAATTGATTGCATTATCTCTATTTCGTAAAACTTACTGTAATAATCAATAATCACGAATATGAAATCTCCGGAAGGCAAAGGCCCAAGGAGATCCATCGCTAAACATTCCCACGAACTATCCGGTAGCGCGTTTGGTTTCAACGGTGAGATATTAGCTGTCTTTTGCACTATTTGGCAGCTCTCGCACGTTTTTACAAAGTTTTCCGCGTCTTTATCGATTCCTGTCCACCAAACTTTACTCCTTAGCCTATCCTTCATCGCAACAATACCAGGATGTCCCTCATGCGCTATTGATAATACTCGCTTCTTTAGCTTTTCGGGTACGACAATTCTCGTTCCCCGTAACACAACATTATTGTACACACAAAGTTCGTCTTTAATTGCTTTTATCCGCGTACTGGATAACGAATCCCAGTTTCCTGTTGCAATCGCTTGCCTAACTTCACCTAACCACGAATCTTCGCGCGATTCTACTTCCACTTCTTCAATAGACATTGCTCTCGGCACACTCTCTTTTGCAACCCACGCGATAAACAATTCGTCCTCACACTTACTTTTCTCCCTCTCGTTATTACCTGTTTTTAATAAACGAGATAACGGATCTGCAATATTACTCTTTCCAGATCTCGTAAAATTTCTTCCAATATCTCTTGAAAAATTTCCGGCGCACAGGTTAAACCGAAAACTAACCTCTTAAATCTAAATAGACCACAATCCGTACTAAACGTAGTAATACTTCGCGTATTTTCCTCAAGCTCAATTTGATTAAACGCTCCCCGAATATCTAACTCGGCTTCGCCTCGGGGCATCATGACGCGCAGGGCCGAAAATTCAACTTTCGGCTCTTGTAGTGTAATATACTAATTGCAAACGTGCACTAGCAATGATGACATGGAAGATGAGACAGACGGCAAAAATTAGTTCCCACATATCATGCGGCGAATAGCGGCGCTGCACTAAAGACCAGTGCACGGTCTTCTACTCGGTCTGGAAACTGGAAACTCCAGTGGTGGGGGGTGTCCCGTTTTTCGACGATGAAATGAGTAGTTCTTGAATCTACCGATAGAGGCGCATGTTGAAAAGGATCAGAGTTTCGTAATGGCGGAATACGTTCAATCTTCGTGAACGTGCGGAAGTTTACACGGGAATATGTGTAATAGTTTGTAGAGAAACTAGTTGTTAGTTGTGGTCAACTTTGCATGATAGTGACCTAACAACTATGGTCAAGCCGTGTGCAGTGCCAAAGTGCAACAAAAACTCGAAGAGTATGAACCTCAAGCGTTCACTCTTTAAAGTGCCGGTGAACGAGATATTGCGCGATAAATGGAGAGCTGCGATCCCGGGATTAAAGGCAACGCAATTTGTGTGCGACAGACATTTCGATGCCGGTTGCATTGTGAGAAAGTACGTGAGACGCGATGCAAATGGTCAGCTCCTCGCTGATGTAAGTAAAATTCTAACATATTCTGTATTTTCGGAGCTGATGAGCAGTCGGCATTTGCAAATACTAATTGCATACGTTCTGATGCAGATTGCGTATCAAAAACCCCGCCTAACTTCCGATGCAGTTCCGACAATATTTCACACGGAAAGTATTCTTTTATTCACCGATTTCATCTAAATATATAGGTCTCAATTTTCCGCTTGAATTAAATACGACAAAATTAATTATTTTAAAAATTACATAGTAATATACAAATTCAGAGTCGAACTCACGTGAGACTGCCGAGAACAAAGAGTTTAGGCGAGAAACGGTTGTCCTTGTGCACGATGGTCTCGTCACGTTGACGAGGTAGCCTTCCGCGGCTTCGTTGACATTGTCTTTAGTCGGCACTTCGCAAACGTGCACGCGATTGTAATTTACCTGTATAAATACAACAAAATTAATTATTTTGAAAATTACATAGTAATATACAAATTCAGAGTCGAACTCACGTGAGACTGCCGAGAACAAACCCTGGTAAAAATTCCGGACAGATACGGACAGAAACGGATAGAAATTCTATCTGTATCTAACTGTAAGCTGTCTGTTCTGTCTGCAGTAAATATTTGCGGATACCAATCCCATCTGTTTCTAACCGTACAACTGTTGTAACATAGAAAAATGTGATGAGATCTTATCCGCTTCTTTCCGCATCCTATCCGAGGCAACATTTTCAACTGTAAGTGTCTGCAATTACGTGTTACAACTCTAACTGTTTCTGTCCGCATCCTATCAGAGGCAAATCTTAACTGCGTCTACCTGCAATTACGTGTTACAATTCTAACTGTTTCTGCCCGCATCCTATCCGAGGAAAATCTTAACTGCTTCTACCTGTAATTACGTGTTACAATTCTAACTGATTTTGTCCGCATACTGTCCGAGGGAAATCTTAACTGCGTCTGTCTGCAATTTCGTGTTACAACTTTAACTGTTTCTGTCCGCATCTTATCAGAGGCAAATCTTAACTGCGTCTACCTGCAATTACGTGTTACAATTCTAACTGTTTCTGTCCGCATACTGTCCGAGGGAAATCTTAACTGCGTCTGTCTGCAATTTCGTGTTACAACTCTAACTGTTTCTGTCCGCATCCTATCAGAGGCAAATCTTAACTGCGTCTACCTGCAATTACGTGTTACAATTCTAACTGTTTCTGCCCGCATCCTATCCGAGGAAAATCTTAACTGCGTCTACCTGCAATTACGTGTTACAATTCTAACTGATTCTGTCCGCATACTGTCCGAGGGAAATCTTAACTGCGTCTGTCTGCAATTTCGTGTTACAACTCTAACTGTTTCTGTCCGCATCCTATCAGAGGCAAATCTTAACTGCGTCTACCTGCAATTACGTGTTACAATTCTAACTGTTTCTGCCCGCATCCTATCCGAGGAAAATCTTAACTGCGTTTACCTGCAATTACGTGTTACAATTCTAACTGATTTTGTCCGCATACTGTCTGAGGGAAATCTTAACTGCGTCTGTCTGCAACTACGAATCCTGTCTGTTTTTATCTGCATTCTGTACGCATCAGATGCTGACGGTATCTATTTGTAATTGCGGATACCGTATCCATCTGCATCTGTACGCAATGTCGACCTATAGAAATTTGTCTGCAACTATGGATACGATTCCTGCCTGTTTCAGATAGGAGTGAATTTTTTCTTCAACGTTGCTGTTAGAGCGAACAGGATTTCGTTAGATATTACCAGCAACTATATAACAGCAACGTTGAAGAAATAGATTCAACTCCTATCTGAAACAAACAGGAATCGTATCCATATAGTTACAGACAGATTCCTATAGGTTGGCATTGCATACAGATGCAGATGGATGCGGTATCCGCAATTACGGATAGATACAGTAAGCATCTGATGCGTACAGAATGCGGACAGAAACATACAGGATTCGTATCCGTAGTTGCAGACAAATTCTTATAGGTCGACATTGCGTACAGATGCAGATGGATGCGGTATCTGTAATTACGGATAGATACCGTCAGCATCTGATGCGTACAGAATGCGGACAGAAACATACAGGACTCGTATCCGTAGTTGCAGACAAATTCCTATAGGTCGACATTGCGTACAGATGCAGATGGACGACGATTCGCGACGACGCCGCTAGGCGGCGCATGATGAAAAGCGTTTCTCACATTTAAAATACAACCAGCCATAATATATAAGCAGGCGTTCTGTCAGGCGACAACCAGAAAAATTACAGTGTCGTAACTGGAGGAATCCCTTCTCCTGGCGTTTAAAGGTAGAATCTACCTGATAACTACAAACCTTCCACAATGTACATGTATTTGCAGTAATAAGAAATGAATAAAACGCATTTGCAGTTAGAAACGGATAGAGCGGGCAAATCATAATTGCATGCAAATGCAGATAGATATCCTGCCTGGTTTTGCAATCAGATGCGGATAGACATTCAAAACTGATTGCGTATAGAAACGGATAGGATTCGTAATTACGTTTGCGGATAGATTCGGATAAGTTCCGTTCCGTATAAATGCAGATAGATATTCTGTCAGGTTCCGCAATCAGATGCGGATAGACATTCAAAACTGCTTGCGTATAGAAACGGATAGGATTCGTAATTACGTTTGCGCATAGATTCGGATAAGTTCCGTTCCGTTAGGAATCAGTTAGATGCAGTTAGCCATGCATGCCATACCTATCCGCTTTTACGGCCAGAAGCCGATAGATTGCGTAACCTGTTCCTAACCGTATTTGCCCGTAATTGCGTGGATAGAAACACACAATTTTGCTGACAGAAACAGATAGGTGCGCGTTCTGACCGTTCCTGTCCGGAATTTTTACCAGGGAAGAGTTTAGGCGAGAAACGGCTGTCCTTGTGCACGATGGTCTCGTCACGTTGACGAGGTAGCCTTCCGCGGCTTCGTTGACACTGTCTTCGGCACTTTGCGTACTTGCTCGCGAGCGAGGACAAAAACCGATCCGCGAGAAACTGAGAAACGGACGATTGCAGATGATCGATCAAAGATGTAGGCCGCCGACATTCTACTCGTGCTCGTGGCTTCGTTCGCTTCGTGCCCGATCGACTCTCATCGGCGTGACTTCGGCTCGCCTATGCGCGCGCATTACCCCCGTTCCTGCTTGGCCCTGCCGCCATGTTGTTTCACCCCTTCTCCTACTACCTTCACTCCCGTGCTGCCAGCTGATGCTTGTGTAAACGCACGCAGAGTGTGACAAGATGAGAAATTGATTATGTATCTTGAAATGAGGTAAAAATTAAAAAAGTGAAGTATTGTCCCAGAATATCTATGATTTTATTGCTCAAAATGTATTAATTTATGTTCGCTTTTATAATTATCACCTCGTTTCAAGATACACAATGGACTTCGAGGAGTGAAGTGTGAGTGTGAGGTTATAAATGTATCTGTCTAGTAAAATATATTCTGTAAATATTAAATCAGTGAATGTACATGTTATAATAAAGGTGCGAATGTAGAATTTTATCTTCTATAAGTTTATTAAATTATATCATCTATGTGCGCATGCATTGATTGTGTATGTTACAGTGTACATAGTTATATGAATGCATAATTTGTCTGTATATATTATATCATCAATATATATGTGCAAACTTTGATTTAGAAAGTGTATATATTTACTGAATTACTGTAACATGTCTGCTATTTATCTATGTATTTATCTATCTATCCATCTATCTATTTATCTATCTATCTATCTATCTATCTGTCTACATATCTATCTATTTATCTATATGTATATAAACCTAAAACTATCTGTCATTCCGTTCCGTAATCTCAATAAAATTCGTGGAAATAGAGAGATGCAGATATATGTTATACACTAATTCAGTAAAGGTATAAAATCTAATAAACTAAATCAACATTTGCACATACATATTGATAACATAATAAATAGTTATGGCAGATAAAGTATACATTCACACATTTATTATATTATATACACTTACTGAATTAATATAATACATTTACTGAACACATTTTCCTGTGACAGATACATACATGAACTCGCACTCTCACACTTATTTTGTCACATACACACACGTGTATACACATATACATAAGAATAAATAAATAAATGTAATATTTTATCATTATTTATAACAATAAGTGTTTTGTTGGTTGCTTTTATATGAAGTTACATATTATAATGTATTGAACCTATTTTACCCTATTTTCCTTACTTATTTCCTATTCCATATATTATAATAAAATAAATAGCTCAGTAGTGAATGCACATATATAGTAATAATGCAATATATAAAAGTATTGCATGCAAACTTAGCATTCATACATTTATTGCAACATATATAATACATAATTTGTCTCTCAAGTATCCCACACAGCACACTTTATCTGAGGGACGTCCTACAGACATCATTTTGGGATATCGCAATAACCGTGGGACATCCCAAAATGGTCTCAGATATCCGGTGGATATCCAGTGGATGCACAAGTGTCCGGCTATTTAGATCTTGCAGACATCTTCACAGGATATCCGAAGGAGGTCGAAAGATATCGCAAGATATTAATTATAGCACTTGCGATATCGTATGGATATTTTATATACAATGAAATTATGGTTTAACCAGAAAGGGGATAATCGTATACAATCGTGGACAGAAATATTGTTTCTCTTTTGTGATAAATTTCGGAATGTGCATTCGTGTTGTTTAATAAAAGAATTCTTTCATTGAAAAATAAATTGTAAAATTCAACAGACACATTCCAAAACGTATTACAAAAAAATCAATCTTTCTGTCCACGATGTACATGAAAAAATAAGTATATATATATATGTATGTACATTGCATATTAAATCTTTATTTATTAAAAGAATATATAGTTTTTAAACAAAGTACCTCTAATTAAAAAAAATACAATTAGTAAAAATAAAAATACATATCACACGTACGAGTCTGATAGAGCTTTCGACCCGAGGTACAAAAATAGAGGTAATATATAAAAGTACTTTTAAACTTTAGAAAGCAGTTAGTTTTCCCGCGCTATTATGCGATAAACGTTGCGCTGACGCCGAGCACGATATAATAAAAAATAAAAAAATAAAAATAAAAGGACATTGCGGTAACACATACATAGCATTGGTATTTTAAGCGTGCAATTGGCATACATTTTTTTCTACCTCGTTTGTCATTTAATCGACCGTGTCATTTACTCCTGCTGTTGACTCATTGTCTTTTAAATGTTGTCTTGTATGTCTTTCCTTAGCATGTCTTAACCAGTCAGTTATACACTTATTGATTCCTTGCAGCGTTGCATCGTTATGCATCTGCATTATAGTTGCTGAAAAATTAAAGTATATTTTAGTATCACATAATGTTCATGGCCTTATACATATTACGGAGGATGTTAAACATTTCAAAAGTATAGAAAATTTTAGTGCATTTTGGTTCAAAAATTTTATGCACTTTATCAAAACATTGATTTGTAAAAGCGAGACACCACTACAACAGCTTTTTAATCGTTACAATGAAATTTATAAACGCCATAAAAATGATAAGCATAATATAACTAATTTAGATAAATTAGTACCTGTACAATCTTCTGCTTACAACGACGTCGTACCAGATGTATGTAAAAATCCTTTATACAGTAAAGCAGTACGTAGTAATTTTACATTATAAGAAAGAGCTCGTACCTTCTTCAACAATCTCGCCAACAAATACCTTAGCAATTCACGACATAGCTATGACAACGTTCTGAGACACTGAACAGCCTGTTATGGTTTGCATAATCTGTGAAACATATATTTAGTATAATACTTTTTTAATGGAACGGCTATTTCTTTTGTAAATAACGACTAAAAATAAGGTGCGTACCTTCTTTATAGCTGCTTTTGGAAATGCAGATCGTCTGTACATCTCGTATCTGTCCAATTGATCTTCAGTGAAGTTGGATACTAGTACTTTGTAAAAGAAAAGTTCTCAAAAACATATTCTCAATAGTCAAACAATAAACTTGTTATACGTGCACATAAACTTGTAAGACGTCAAATACGTACTGCATCTTTTCTTTCTCCTCCTCTTCTATCACCCTTCTGCTCTTCTCCTTACTCTTCCGCCTTTCTTTCGTACTGACTGGGTTGGCGCGAGGTATTATAATATATCATTACTGAATATATCCTCTGCAGTCTGTTTGTTTTCCTTAATGTCAAATTAATGCTTCACAATCTATATTGCCTCCACAATCCGGTAGGTAGAATTAGATCCTGTATTTTCAGTCTCTTCAGTATCCGACTGCGATTGAGAGCTCATTGCATCCAACAACTCCGCCTAAGTAATACAGATAATGATTAGTTAACTCTCTTAAAAAATAAGTTATAAAATTTAATTAAATGTTTAATGTTTTTTCTACTAACAGTAAAAATGGAAAAGTTACAAATTTTAAGTAACATCAAAGGAAAGGAAGACGTAAAAAGAAGGAAGATAAGAGAGATAAGTGATTTCGTAGTACAACAGATAGTATAAGTGAATAAAAGAAAGAAGGAGAACATGTAAAATGTATATATATGAAATGAAAAGAGAGCATTTTTATCTTTTTCTAACTCTTAAAACTGGAAAAGAATTGAACCGATAATAATAACTTACGATAATTCCTTCGCGTGTAAACGGGATTGATCTCCTCGGCATCAGCTCCCTGCCGTCAATATATATATATCTAATATATCAGCTGTGCAAAATCAAGAGACACGGTAGTGTCTCGCGCCAAGTACACGCGGAGCGAGACCGCACCGTGACTCTTTTACGCGACGCGACGGGTTGCGAGTACCCGAGATGTTGAGATCTCGATAACGAGTGAACGGATCAAGTTCTAAGTAGGCTTGATCGATAGTTGGGGTAAAAATAAGGGGGGTATCTCCTATATAATTTTCCACTACGTGCCCTACGAGCGGAGATATTGCGACGCAAAGTCCAAATGTGAAAATTTTTTATTAAGATACTCCTCCTCCTAACGCCGACGTTTTATATGATGACGTCATAATCAGAAATGTCCCTTTCACTTTTTCGCCACTGGCGGCGCAGGTATCGCCAGTTTCGATATCGCGCGCGTATTTCGAACGATCTAGTAGGTAAATTATTAAAGGTCGATAGACTTATCGGTCAGAAGGAAGATTTCTATTTAGCTAAATTAAGTATAAATATATAATATATATTGATTCTTATGAATCAAGCTTGAATTCGATGTTTAGGTATCCCAGGTTGCCGATGACGAGGTACAGATAGTGCGCTTCATAGTCTTCGGTGTCCAGGTGTAATAATACGTTGAATGCAATGTCTAGGTGTCCCAGGTTGCCGATGACGATGTCTAGATAGTGAGCTCCGTAGTTTTCAATGTCCAGGTGTAATAATACGTTGAATGCGATGTCTAGGTGTCCCAGGTTGCCGATGACAATGTCTAGATAGTGAGCTCCGTAGTTTTCGGTGTCTACGTGTATTAATACCTTGAATTCGATTTCTAGGTGTCCCAAATTGCCGATGACGAGGTTCACATAGTGCGCTTCGTAGTTTTCGGTGTCCAGGTGTAATAATACGTTGAATTTGATGTCTACGTGTTCCAGGTTGCCGATGACGAGGTCCACATAGTGCGCTCCGTAGTTTTTGGTGTCTACGTGTATTAATACCTTGAATTCGATGTCCACGTGTCCCAGGTTGCCGATGACGGGATCCAGATAGTGCGCTTCATAGTTTTCGGTGTCCAGGTGTAATCGTACGTTGAATTCGATGTCTAGGTGTCCCAGGTTGCCGATGACAAGGTCCACATAGTGCGCTCCGTAGTTTTTGGTGTCTACGTGTATTAATACCTTGAATTCGATGTCCACGTGTCCCAGGTTGCCGATGACGGGATCCAGATAATGCGCTTCATAGTTTTCGGTGTCCAGGTGTAATCGTACGTTGAATGCGATGTCTAGGAGTCCCAGGTTGCCGATGACGATGTCTAGATAGTGAGCTCCGTAGTTTTCGGTGTCCAGGTGTAATAATACGTTGAATGCGATGTCTAGAAGTCCCAGGTTGCCGATGACGATGTCTAGATAGTGAGCTCCGTAGTTTTCGGTGTCTACGTGTATTAATACCTTGAATGCGATGTCTAGGTGTCCCAGGTTGCCGATGACGATGTCTAGATAGTGAGCTCCGTAGTTTTCAATGTCCAGGTGTAATAATACGTTGAATGCGATGTCTAGGTGTCCCAGGTTGCCGATGACAATGTCTAGATAGTGAGCTCCGTAGTTTTCGGTGTCTACGTGTATTAATACCTTGAATTCGATTTCTAGGTGTCTCAAATTGCCGATGACGAGATTCACATAGTGCGCTTCGTAGTTTTCGGTGTCCAGGTGTAATAATACGTTGAATTTGATGTCTACGTGTTCCAGGTTGCCGATGACGAGGTCCACATAGTGCGCTCCGTAGTTTTCGGTGTCTACGTGTATTAATACCTTGAATTCGATGTCCACGTGTCCCAGGTTGCCGATGACGGGATCCAGATAGTGCGCTTCATAGTTTTCGGTGTCCAGGTGTAATCGTACGTTGAATTCGATGTCCACGTGTCCCAGGTTGCCGATGACGGGATCCAGATAGTGCGCTCCGTAGTTTTTGGTGTCTACGTGTATTAATACCTTGAATTCGATGTCCACGTGTCCCAGGTTGCCGATGACGGGATCCAGATAATGCGCTTCATAGTTTTCGGTGTCCAGGTGTAATCGTACGTTGAATGCGATGTCTAGGAGTCCCAGGTTGCCGATGACGATGTCTAGATAGTGAGCTCCGTAGTTTTCGGTGTCCAGGTGTAATAATACGTTGAATGCGATGTCTAGAAGTCCCAGGTTGCCGATGACGATGTCTAGATAGTGAGCTCCGTAGTTTTCGGTGTCTACGTGTATTAATACCTTGAATGCGATGTCTAGGTGTCCCAGGTTGCCGATGACGATGTCTAGATAGTGAGCTCCGTAGTTTTCAATGTCCAGGTGTAATAATACGTTGAATGCGATGTCTAGGTGTCCCAGGTTGCCGATGACAATGTCTAGATAGTGAGCTCCGTAGTTTTCGGTGTCTACGTGTATTAATACCTTGAATTCGATTTCTAGGTGTCCCAAATTGCCGATGACGAGGTTCACATAGTGCGCTTCGTAGTTTTCGGTGTCCAGGTGTAATAATACGTTGAATTTGATGTCTACGTGTTCCAGGTTGCCGATGACGGGATCCAGATAGTGCGCTTCATAGTTTTCGGTGTCCAGGTGTAATCGTACGTTGAATTCGATGTCTAGGTGTCCCAGGTTGCCGATGACAAGGTCCACATAGTGCGCTTCGTAGTTTTTGGTGTCTACGTGTATTAATACCTTGAATTCGATGTCCACGTGTCCCAGGTTGCCGATGACGGGATCCAGAGAATGCGCTTCATAGTTTTCGGTGTCCAGGTGTAATCGTACGTTGAATGCGATGTCTAGGAGTCCCAGGTTGCCGATGACGATGTCTAGATAGTGAGCTCCGTAGTTTTCGGTGTCCAGGTGTAATAATACGTTCAATGCAATGTCTAGGTGTCCCAGGTTGCCGATGACGATGTCTAGATAATGAGTTCCGTAGTTTTCGGTGTCTACGTGTATTAATACCTTGAATTCGATGTCCACGTGTCCCAGGTTGCCGATGACGGAATCCACATAGTGCGCTCCGTAATTTTCGGTGTCTACGTGTATTAATACCTTGAAATTGATGTCTAGGTGTCCCAGGTTGCTGATGACGAGGTCCAGATAACGCGCTCCGTAGTTTTTAGTGTCTAGGTGTAATAATATCTCGAATTCGATGTCTACGTGTTCCAGGTTGCCGATGACGAGGTCCACATTGTGCGCTTCGTAGTTTTTGGTGACTAGGTGTATTAATAACTTTAAATCCAAATGTAGGACACGTAGATATTGAATTTGAGGTATTAATACACGTAGACACCGAAAACTACGAAGCGCACTATGTGGATCTTGTCATCGGCAACGTGGGACACCTAGACATCGAATTCAACGTATTATTACACCTGGACACCGAAAACTATGGAGCGCACTATTTGTAACCCGTTATCGGCAACCTGGGATACCTAGACATCGAATTCAAGCTTGATTCATAAGAATCGACTTAAAAATTCCCTAGCGGCAGAACTAAAATTATGTTATGACATAATAAAAATTCGTTGTAATAAAATTATGTCTAGACATAATAAAAACTGGACAAATTAAAATTATAGACATAATAAAAATTGGATGAATTAAAATTGTCTTGGCATAATAAAAATTGGATGAATAAAAATTATGTCTGACATAAAAATAATTCCGCACTTTTATTATGTGTATACACATAATTTTAATTCATACAATTTTTATTATGTGTACACATAATTTGTTTTCGAATGAACGTAAAACGTATTTGTTACAATATCTATCCATTATTGAAAATTGATATGCGCGACAAAAGCTTTTGTATATCATTAACCTTTTTCAAAAACAGGTAAAAAAATGCGCCAAGTACACGCATAGTAGTATATATGTATTATGTTGTTACCTCGAAAAAAACAAAGTGGTAGTATTATACCTCGAAATAACACCCTGTACATGCTGTTTATAAAATGCGTAATACTACAAAAAAGGCGTGATATCTGTACAAAATTACCTTTTTTAAAAAAAAGGTAAAGAAAGGCGCCAAGTACACGCGTAGTAGTGTATATGTGTTGTTACCTCGAAAAAAAACAGTGGTAATATTATACCTCAAAAAAATCTAAGTAACAAGTGGTAGACGTAATCTTTGCATTTCAAAAAATCTCGAAAAAACCTATAAGCAGTAGTATATTTACCTAAAAAAAACCGAAATAACAAGTGGTAGAAGTAATCTTTGTATCGAAATAACACCCTGTACATACTGTTTATAAAATGCGTAATACTACAAAAAAGGCATGATATCTGTACAAAATTACCTTTTTTAAAAAAAAGGTAAAGAAAGGCGCCAAGTACACGCGTAGTAGTGTATGTGTTGTTATCTCGAAAAAAAACAGTGGTAATATTATACCTAAAAAAAATCTAAGTAACAAATGGTAGACGTAATCTTTGCATTTCAAAAAATCTCGAAAAAACCTATAAGCAGTAGTATATTTACCTCAAAAAACTGAAGTAACAAGTGGTAGACGTAATCTTTGTATCTCGATAAATCTTGAAAAAACCTAAGCAGTAGTATCTTTACCTCAAAAAAACCGAAGTAACAAGTGGTAGATGTAATCTTTGTTTCTCGAAAAATCTCGAAAAAACCCAAGCAGTAGTATTTTTATTTCCAAAAAATTATAACTCAAGTGATACACATAAAAAAAATTATGTTATTACAAAATACATAAAAGAATTGATATCTCTTTTTAAATTACAGCGCCAATTACAGAGAGAATATACACTGAGAATCTTTGTATCTCGAAAAATCTCGAAAAAACCTAAGCAGTAGTATTTTTATTTTCAAATATGTATGTTGTTACCTCGAAAGAAAACAGTAGTAATATTATTACAATCACAAAAAAGAAATGATATCTCTTTTTAAATGACAGCGCCAATTACAGAGAGAACATACACTGAGAAAAAAATGTGTTAATCTCAAGAAATACTTAGTCCGATACGTTCAACTGAACATTTTAGTTAGTTAACTAAACATTAGTTAAATTAATTAATTAAAGAAACGAAATAAATTGTTGAAACAACTAATATTTAGTTAACTAACTAAAATGTTTAGTTTAACGTATCGAACTAAATATTTCTTGGAATTAACAATTTTTTTTCTCAGTGTATTTTTCGAGATACAAAGATTAAGTTTTTTCGAGGTATAATATTACCACTGTTTTTTTTTCGAGGTTATAATATTACAAAGAATTATTTTAATCACAAAGAATTAAAGAGGTAACATTATAAAATAAAAATATTTAATTAAAATAAAATAAATAAATTTTTCTTGTAAAAAACTTGGCGCTGCTTTTTTAAGGTTTAGAGCCTCCGCACAAGACTTTTTTATAGCAATGTAGTGTAACGAAATGTGGGTCAACGCACAAGAAACGTATCGGTTACGGCGTTATACGTGAATACGTTTCTTGTGCGTTGATCTACGTTACGTTATCATACGCTATCATACGAGAGTCTTGTGCGGAGGCTCTTAAGCGGGGAGCCCACACTTCTGCACAACGCATAAGGCGTAAGCATAAGAAAATTGATTGGTCTATTTCCTTATCCACATATGTATGGACCTTACGTATTATGTGTTATGCAAAAGTCTGTGTTCCCCGCTTTATCCAGACAAATTTGCATAGCGCATAAACATAAGCGTAAGAAATTGATTGGTTCATATATATGTGCAAAAGGAAATAGACCTACCTATCCATCTCTTTATGTATATGTTTATGCACCTATGCAAGTTTTTCTGGATTGACCTTAAAAAAGCAGCGCCAAGTTTTTTACAAGAAAAATTTATTTATTTTATTTTAATTAAATATTTTTATTTTATAATGTTACCTCTTTAATTCTTTGTGATTAAAATAATTCTTTGTAATATTATAACCTCGAAAAAAAACAGTGGTAATATTATACCTCGAAAAAACCTAATCTTTGTATCTCGAAAAATACACTGAGAAAAAAAATTGTTAATTCCAAGAAATATTTAGTTCGATACGTTAAACTAAACATTTTAGTTAGTTAACTAAATATTAGTTGTTTCAACAATTTATTTCGTTTCTTTAATTAATTAATTTAACTAATGTTTAGTTAACTAACTAAAATGTTCAGTTGAACGTATCGGACTAAATATTTCTTGAGATTAACACATTTTTTTCTCAGTGTATGTTCTCTCTGTAATTGGCGCTGTCATTTAAAAAGAGATATCATTTCTTTTTTGTGATTGTAATAATATTACTACTGTTTTCTTTCGAGGTAACAACATACATATTTGAAAATAAAAATACTACTGCTTAGGTTTTTTCGAGATTTTTCGAGATACAAAGATTCTCAGTGTATATTCTCTCTGTAATTGGCGCTGTAATTTAAAAAGAGATATCAATTCTTTTATGTATTTTGTAATAACATAATTTTTTTTATGTGTATCACTTGAGTTATAATTTTTTGGAAATAAAAATATTACTGCTTGGGTTTTTTCGAGATTTTTCGAGAAACAAAGATTACATCTACCACTTGTTACTTCGGTTTTTTCGAGGTAAAGATACTACTGCTTAGGTTTTTTCAAGATTTATCGAGATACAAAGATTACGTCTACCACTTGTTACTTCAGTTTTTTGAGGTAAATATACTACTGCTTATAGGTTTTTTCGAGATTTTTTGAAATGCAAAGATTACGTCTACCATTTGTTACTTAGATTTTTTTTAGGTATAATATTACCACTGTTTTTTTTCGAGATAACAACACATACACTACTACGCGTGTACTTGGCGCCTTTCTTTACCTTTTTTTTAAAAAATATTATGTACGCGCGGCAGAAACACTTCCTGTGAACAGGCTCCTTGATCTCCTCGGTATCAGCTCTCTGCTGTCAATATATATATAATATATATATATATATATATATACCTCTACAAAGTAAAAATGTGTTAATTTACGTTCTTTTGCAAACAGTTTTTCTTTTCTTTTTGATAATTACTTTAAGTTTCTCGTCTAAAGCTTTGATTTGTTGAATCAAATCTCTTGTGCCATGAACATCACACTGAACGCTTGCTGATCCTTGCAGGTTTTGGATAATGCCACGAGATCGTGGTACCTGACCGTAAACTGATCCCGATGGACCAGCACGGCTTTCGTCAGTTTTTCCTTTTCTTTCACTATTCTTTGATATTCCTCCAGCTTTTGCCTTTCCTCTTGTTCTTGATCGCGCTGTGCTTGCAATTGCTGCTCGTGTCGCTTCTTGATTTTTCAGACTGCAGAAACGCTACTTTCTCCCCATTCAGGCGTACACGTTCACGTGCCATCAACGAGCGCGAGTTAGCCATTTGCTTTTGGATAGCGCGATCATTCTCCTTCATATGCTCAAAATGACGATCTATTACTTTCTGCAATACATTTAAAGAAATAATGATAGAAAGTGGCCCTAGTTAATGTAACTGTTGTGTTAATTACATATTTAATATCATCTTCAATAAATTTCACTAGAATTATATATTCGTATCTCATCTCTGCAAAATCTATTCAATTGATTTTACAATCTACGCTAATAACTTGACCGAAAATACACTTATATCAAATTTATTACTTGAACTCACATTTTCATGTCCATTCAATAATAAGATTAAGTGAAAACTACATGTGCAAAATTAAAAACTAAATAATGTTAATATATTTTTTAATAGCTATATTTATTATATGTATATATACACACAGGACGTCTGGTAATTACCGTGTCATCTCTCATACGTAGGTAGAGCAAGTTAAACGTAGGTAGAGCGAGTTTCTTAGTGAGCCACGCGTCATCCCAAACACTACCGTTCTCTCGACGATATAGGTTAAGTGAACTGAACTGACTGTGACGTGACGCACTTCACGCACTATACTGCACTGCGCGCAGTACACACACGTATTATGAACGCACTATATCTGCACTCTTTTTCTTTCTCTCTTTCTCTCTCTCTCTCTCTCTCTCTCTCTTTCTCTCTCTGTCTATAAAAATTAATGAATTAAGATCAGAGAGAAACCTGAGAGCGGCCATCCCCGTTTCGGGGGACGCTTGTCCTAATCTGCCCTCTGACAAAGTGGACGTCAACTACGGCGTTACGCTCGGTAACGACTTATGGGTTCGTGTCCGTGCTATGGTTCGTGTCCGAACTACTCAGATGGAGGGGATATGCTGGTCGCGCAAGCCGCTCCTCTGTTTGTGTACGCTCGGCATTCGGCAAGCTTCGAACGGGAAGAGAGGGACAGACATACGATCTGCTGTCTCCTTCTCTCTTGAGCTGTAACGTTGTCGGCGTTGCCGCTTATAAGCACGCTCCGGCTATTCCACGCATTTCGGGTATCGCCTCTTGTGTCTCGCCGAGTGCCGAGTCTCGAGTCGGCAAATCGACGATGCGCTATGTTACATTTATGTTTATATTTACGAGTTATAATTGTTATATTTATAAATATTGCAATTATATTTACAAAAAAATTGCAAATAAATAAATAAATTTTATTAAACATAAAATCGCGTATGATCTTGTACTTCGTACTTCTGTAGTTTCCGTACCGTTAAATATAAACATAAAATTAATTAATTAAATAAATATATATAAACATAAAAACTAAAATTCGTAAATGTAATGTAGTATGGAAATTCCCGTTCCGGCCAATATCCTTTTTCATCTAGAAAAAAGTCATATTAAAAACATTAACTTTGACATAATATTTAAATTTAATATTTAAATGCATAATAATAGAAAAATATTAACTATAAAAAAAAGGTAGTTTATAGTGTTCTTTTTACTCTTATTAAATTTGCCAAATCGCGAGCACTAAAAGAGGGATATTGGATTAAAATAAAAACAATTTATTATACAAATAATGCACACGGTTAATGTTTCGACTATATTCAGTCTTTTTCGGAACGGATTATTACGAAAGAAGAAGATAAATTTCAAGAAACATGATAATTAATAATCAATAGGAACAATGATAATGATAGGAACAATGATGATAATTAATGTTCATTTTTAACATACTAAAACATTAAACATTAGTCTAGACTAAAACATTAAACAATCACCTAACAATATAAACAAAATAAACAAATAATCTAATTGAATCACAAATATAAAAACGCCGGAATAATCGAATGAAACCATGGCAAGATAAATTTATATTTATATTGAGAAGTGGTAAAACCTCTTCCGTCAGGAAGAGTATGTAAAAAATTATTAATTGGGGTATTCTGATTTAAAAAATTTTTTAAATACAATATATTTTGCAGGATTTTTTTATAGGGAAACGAAGAAAGTGAATAACGTTAAACTTTGCATGTTCACTTCACCTTATTTTAAAATTTTATTTTTATTTTTTAAGTAACAAAAATGCTTTTCCTTTCTATTATATTATAGATATTCTGGTCATTAGAAGGTATATAAATGACAAATGGTGTAAATAATTCTAGCTGTTCTATAGGTATCTGAAACGCAAAAAGCTAAAATTTTCATTATTCAGAAGAAGTATATAATGTGGCTATCGTCTGAACTAAAACTAAACCAATATTTTCATTCTAGGCAGCCTTTTTATCAAAAATATTATTAATCAATATTAAATAAACAATTTACGGTCTGAGCTTGGATTTTATAGTAGCCTAATAATTTTTTTTATATACTATATTTACATATTTTTTTCAAACTTAATAAACTACCCGCCGACTAAACTTGTCAGACTTATAACACAGCTCCTATTGGAGTAGTAAAATCACCTCTTTCTCTCTCTCTCTCTCTCTCTCTCTCTCTCTCTCTCTCTCTCTCTCTCTCTCTCACTCCCCTCTAATTAAATCGATTTAAATAATAGTGTGTGTGTGTAAAGAATTTACTACTCCAACAGAAGCTGTGTTGTAAGTCTGACAGGTTATGTCGCAGCGCAGTTTATTAAGATTGGAAAAAATATACGTGTAGTACACAAAAAATATTATTATGGCGTTTTTGATTTAGCAACCCAGTTCCAACCTGGGTCAGATTAAATAAAACACAAGTTCGATTAACTTCAACTGTCATGGCGGAAGCGCGAGATGACAATACACGAATCAATCAAGTCACGAGTCAAGATTATAAACGTTAAAAGAGGAAAAGAAGCAACGGAAATAAGAATATATGAAAAAATGACTGATTTGAGGCGTTCAGGCAAGTAATCTGTAAATAGCAATATTACGATAAATCTAGTAGCGTTAGTATTCGCGTTTTGTCGGTGTTTCATGTCGACTTAACCTAATGTAACATTAATATGATGGATTAGCGACATAAACCGCACAAGCTTTGTTATTGCACGTATATAGAAATAGTTGCGAAGAATGGCAGATACTTTATTATATATCGCTGCAGATATTCTGTCAATAAAATCGCAGAAATTATCACTTAACAGATGTGTGACACACATTTTGCAAAAAATCTATTTTGACATGTTATAACAGTTTTGATGCTAAAAATTATAATAAACTCCAACTATTGATTATTTTTACAGATTATAGTAAAAAGACAAACATGAAAATAGTTCGGGATGAACATGGAGAAATGATAAAAACAGCCCAAGGTATTTTATGCGAGCAAGTAGATAGAGATGGTAAGTATTTTGTAAAAATATGATATTTAAAAGATGGAAAAGGATAATTTAATGCCAATGAGCCATTATTTATTATCAATGATATGAAATTGATCTTCTTTGCAGGAAACATTACCTTAAAATTTCTACAGACAACGAGCAATGCATCATCCTCAGCTGTTGATAATGGTAAGCTATTTTTGTACATATTTCAAATGAAAATCTTTAAACTCTACAGAAATTGTACAGAAAATTAATCAATTAATTTTATTTTTAAGATTTGATGCCATGTAGTACGGCATCATTTCGCAATGAGGAAACTACACAAGATCAAGAAAACAAGTCAAATATATGGTCAGATAGTGACTGCAAGGAATTGCTACAATTATATTATGAAAATGTGGGACAAGTTGGTCCATTCGCCAAATTCAAAAATAAGAAACAAATGTGGGAATTTATAAGTAATAAGATTACAACAAAATGCAGCGTTTTATATTCGCCGACACAGTGTGAGAATAAGTACAAAAATATGCTTAAAAAAAGAAATGCTGCAAAGAAGAGGAACAGAACATCGGGAAGTGAGAAAGCTGACATAGATTTTGAAGATGAATTCAATTTGATAAGCAGCATCGATGATAACATCGAACCCGAGGTCTGTTTTGGTATAGGACAACACACCATAAAAAAGAAAAAGTTAAGTTCTCCCAGTGGCGAAGAAGAAGGAGGAAAAATACAGAAGTCTCAAAACTTGTTCGTATTATTACAAAATATGAATGAGAAAAAAGAAGCAGAAAGAGAGCGTCGACACCAAGAAAAACTACAGGTTCTCCGAGATTTATTGTCTAAAAATAAGTAAATACTACGTTTTTAAAGATATTTCAGTATGTATAATCAAGAAATATTCAAGATATTCAAGAAAAGTATTTTTTACATAGATATAAGATTAATAGAAATGTTGACTATTTCATAAATGTTTTTCAGTTTGCAGTTTATAAATTTTAAGAGTTTAAAAACTGACCAAAGACAAAGTATTGATATGTAAGAATGTGATATAAGAATATTTTATTTTAGTTCTTACAACGTGTAATAGTTACGTGTTTAGTTTTTCCAAGTTATCTTTTTTTAACTATTACAAAAAATAAGACTGAAGTATAACAAAAATATTAATATATTAAGTTTATTTTACCACAATATTTAAGAAATGTATATGAAAGTATATGGGATATACATTATGTGATGAAGTTGTGATAAATAAAATAAGAAATATGCTGGTGAAACAATTATTTTATTATCATCGTCAGTAATTATATATATATAATGTTATATAATATTATAACAAAAATTAAATACATGTAACGCAATAATAAAGTTACCAAAGTAATTATGTTTAAAATATATACAGATCGGCGTTTATGTACTTCCTATGCTCTAGGTATTGTAACATCGAAAATATAGAGCGTTCCATTTAGCGATTCAATCCGAACCTGAGTCAGACTGAATGAATCAGAGTTTCTTATTTCCATCCACAGATCAGATCGCTAAATCGTTAACGTTATATATAGTCAAATACATCATGTCGTATGTACATTCGTACGTATATCATGACTGTGATTATTCAAGAAATCAGCAACATAATCAATACTTAAGATGCACAAGTATATTATATTTAATGTCTCTCATCGAACATTTAAAATGTTGCTCTGACAGAGAATGGAAATACATTAACACTGATCTGAATATTTTATATAGATTGCAATGTCTCTTAATGGTTCTAATACGAATGCATGCACATTAAAACACAAATTTAAATCAAATCAAGTGCTAGACGATCACGTTTCATCTGTCCTAACAATCTTGTTCTGTTAACATTATCAATACATTGCTCAATTGGACATAATACTTCTTCGTGATCATAATAATCGAGTACATCATTTCTGTCTATACACAAATTGTGCAACACGCAGCAAGATATAATGAACTTAGCCATAGAAATCACAGACCACATATCTAGTCTCGTCAATTGTCGAAACCTGCCTTTTAAGAGCCCAAATGTATTCTCAATCCTAACTCGCGCACGACAAAAATTATTATTAAAATTAGCTTGCACGGGTGTCAAATGCCCATTGTAAGGTGTCAATAGATTTACAGATATTGGATACGCTGCATCACCAATGATATGATATTCATCACCCATTGTACATATTTTATCCTTAATGAACGACATATCATACACGCGAGCATCATGCATTTTACTACTTACTCCAGTAAAGGCATCTATAAATCGTCCTTTTGCATCACATATACCTTGTAGAGTGAGAGCAGTTTCGTCGTGTCTATTTACATATGTATGACGAATTTTTTTTGCAGGCGTTCGAATCGGGATATATGTGCCATCTATACACCCTATAATTCCATCGATTTCACATATATTTCGAAATTCTCGTGCATTTTCTTCACGTTCTTGTCTTGTAGCAGGAAATCGGATTATATTTGGAGCTAAGTTAATTAAAAGTTTACAACTCTTTTTATTACAAAATGTACTGTAGCAATTTGCATGTCAAAGCGCTCTGCTACACTCCTTATTGTTGTTTTATTTGCTGCAAACCTATACATGACAAAGTGATTTATTAAACAGTATTGTTTAAGATTTTATGTATTTATAATATACAAATACATAAGAAATGTAATGTACCATAAGAAAACTAAAATATGTTCTTTTGGTGTTTTCTTCTTCCTTCCATGAAGATTCTTAGGATAATACTCGCTTCTTTCAAATAAATAAATAATATGTTCACATGTTCCCCGTGATAATCTGAAATGGGCTTCAAACTAAACTTTTCATGAAATAATAAGTAATTTACATTAGACTTCAACAAATTTTATATACAAATACCTCTTCCTCACTTAATTGATCAACGACATTGGTAATATAGTGCTTTATTCGAGGTTTTTTTCTGTCTTTTAATAACCATATATATTCTATTTCTTCATCAGAACTATCTGATGAAGAAAATGCTAATTCATATGCTGCAAGTAGTCTTCCTAAACCTTCACTCCAATTATCTTGCGTAGTAGTTGTTGCTGTACTACATGGCATCGAATCTTAAAAATAAATTAATTGATTAATTTTCTGTACAATTTCTGTAGAGTTTAAAGATTTTCATTTGAAATATGTACAAAAATAGCTTACCATTATCAACAGCTGAGGATGATGCATTGCTCGTTGTCTGTAGAAATTTTAAGGTAATGTTTCCTGCAAAGAAGATCAATTTCATATCATTGATAATAAATAATGGCTCATTGGCATTAAATTATCCTTTTCCATCTTTTAAATATCATATTTTTACAAAATACTTACCATCTCTATCTACTTGATCGCATAAAATACCTTGGGCTGTTTTTATCATTTCTCCATGTTTATCCCGAACTATTTTCATGTTTGTCTTTTTACTATAATCTGTAAAAATAATCAATAGTTGGAGTTTATTATAATTTTTAGCATCAAAACTGTTATAACATGTCAAAATAGATTTTTTGCAAAATGTGTGTCACACATCTGTTAAGTGATAATTTCTGCGATTTTATTGACAGAATATCTGCAGCGATATATAATAAAGTATCTGCCATTCTTCGCAACTATTTCTATATACGTGCAATAACAAAGCTTGTGCGGTTTATGTCGCTAATCCATCATATTAATGTTACATTAGGTTAAGTCGACATGAAACACCGACAAAACGCGAATACTAACGCTACTAGATTTATCGTAATATTGCTATTTACAGATTACTTGCCTGAACGCCTCAAATCAGTCATTTTTTCATATATTCTTATTTCCGTTGCTTCTTTTCCTCTTTTAACGTTTATAATCTTGACTCGTGACTTGATTGATTCGTGTATTGTCATCTCGCGCTTCCGCCATGACAGTTGAAGTTAATCGAACTTGTGTTTTATTTAATCTGACCCAGGTTGGAACTGGGTTGCTAAATCGAAAACGCCATTAGGCTATTAAGATCCAAGCTCGGACCGTAAACGGCTTATTTAATATTGATTGATTGTATAACGGTCATAAAACGGGGGGTCTTATTTCTCTTATATTATTAAAAATATTATAACTTTTTTTTAAATTTTGTTAGTATTTTATTAAAAAAAAAAAAACTAATAACGTATAATGTTTATTCTAGTTCAGACAATAACCACACTTATTCTGACTAAAAAAATTTTTTGTTTTTGGGTTTCTGATACCTAATAGAACAGCCAGAATCATTTACTCCGTCTGTCATTTACACCTTCTAGTGATCAGGATATAACATAAAAAATAGCATTTTTCTTACTTAAAAAATAAAAATAAATTCATAAATAAGTTTAAATAAGAACATGCAAAGTTTAACAATATTCGCTTTCTTTGTTCCGCTATAAAAAATTCCTATGTATGAAAAATACTTATTTTTAAGGCCTTTCAAACCAGAATACGCCCTTAATTTATTGTTTGTTATTAATATATTGTTATTAATTATATACATATAAGTATTAGAAAGCATATGGTATAAAATAATTTCAATATTAAAATTATTGTAGAAAAAAATCAATTATTTACATTTTCTTCTGTGTACGTGTGTATGTGTGACGTTATTGACAATAGTTTCTTTGCACGTTTACATTTCTTTTACAGATTTTTTACACGCTTAATTTTCACAAGTGTGATGGTCATCACAGTCAAACTAAAGTCGCGTACCGTGTTCTTAATTCCCGTTTCCTTCAAATTCCTAAAAGCTCAACAAAGAATTAAAACGGGATTGCCAGGAATTCAATTAAGAACTTTCCGAATTCCATTTTGTCCAAAAAAGGGATTGAAATAGTTTCAATATCATGGAATTCCTTATTTTGGAAAGAATTTGTCTTTTTTGAATCCCATCCAATTCCGACACAAAAACGTAACGACATGAATACCACTGAATGCCAGGTTAGAAATTGGAAAGTTTCGTCATGAATTCCACTGAATACCACTGATTCCGTTAACAAAATGAATACCATTGAATGCCAAACTAGGAATTAAAAATTTCTGTATTGAATTCCATTGAATTCCGTCTATTCTGACAATAAAATGAATACCATTGAATTCGCGGCGACGTCGCTCGTCGTCGTTCGCGCGTCGACGGGTCCCTCGGCCGTTTCGTCGTCGCCGACGCGCGGCGACGCGACGGCGACGGCGACGGCGACGATTCGCTCGCGAGGGTCATGCATTGGGCCCCCGGCGAGGTAGCGTCGTCGGACGCCACCCCGGACACCTCCGCCACTTCCATGTTCATTGCCATTTAACATGCCATGCAGCTGTAAACATTCGCGAATAACGACGATAAACACGACGCATACGGTTTCCCCGTCGTTCCTCCGGACTCCCCGGAGCTCGGCGCGACTCGCTTACGCGGAGGCCATTTGATTGCACACGATCGTGGACGACGGAAGGCGCGCGGTGCGAGCGGCAACGCGGGCTTGCGCGACGAAAGGGTCCGGCTCGCGCCCGCTACGCGGCGCATCGCCGGTATACTTTTGCGCAATTAAGGTTCAACATTGACCTCTATATCTAGGGCAGCTCGGCAGGGTTTCTACAGCGTTCTCAAGTTCGCTCGTGGCGGACAGCTGACCGCTACAGTCTATAAGTTTTTTGTCAATCAGCCATATTCGGGATAAACTGCGTATAGTTTTATTCTTTGCTCTCTAAATTTTCCTATACTATCTTAAAATCTTTTGCATATTATGATTATATCCTATTTGTGCAAGATTAGTATAGTATTTACTTTATTCGTGTATACTTATATTTTCGAGAAAAATTTTCTGCGTGTAGGATTGGATGCAATTGAAAATTTCTTTTTTGGATTCCATGGGATTGGACCATCTCATTTCGAATCCAATCTAATTTCATCTAATTCCGCCAAAAAAGGGATTCAAATGTATTAAAAAATTTTAATATCTTTTAATCCTTTTTCGTTTGCTGGGAATACGATAAAGATAAGTTTAATAATTTTCTTCTGCGGTTTTCGTTTCCTTTTTAAGAAATAAAAATGTTAAAAAAAATCAATGTAAAGTAACATGTAACATAAGTTTCTCTTGGTGTAAACTTTCAAAAGGAGGAAAGCAAGTTTGAAAGAATAATATGATGAATCAACATTCTCTGAATACATATTACAAACCATTCAATTTTTTCCCTACGCGTTGTGGAAAATATGACGGCTCCGTATAAATCGTTAATTACCGCGAGACATATGCTAACGAACCGTCGTAAGCAAAGTCCTCGAAACGTTCGCTACAAGAGAAAACAAAAACAATTTTGGGACAAGAACGGAAGCGTTCGTTTGATCGCCATCGTCGTCATCGTCTTCGTTTCCAAGCCGAAAAGATGTACGTACTCCACTAAGATAAATCATAATTATTCTTGATATCAACATTCGCGGCATCCTAAAGTCCCGATGGATAAAAACTAGATACTTGTACATATACTACACACACACACACACACGCGCGCGCGCGCGCGCGCGCGCGCGCACAAATATCTTGAGAAATAAAATTAATATTTACGACTCTCATAAAAATAATATTCATTTTCAGAAAGTAATTATATTACGATAAATATCATAACATATTTTGATCAAGCTATTTCTTATTTAATTTATTGTTGTGCATACAAAATAGTAGGAATTGCTTATATATAAATGTATTTATATGGATATACACACATTGATAATATCTATATTGTTAAAAATAAAATCAATGATACGATGCAAAAATAAAAAATATGAATTTGTAGAAAGTAGTTACAACAATTCAATAATATTTATGCATTATATTATTAATTTTATTTTTAATAATAAAAATATTATCAATGTGTGTATATCCATATAAATACATTTATATATAAGCAATTCCTACTATTTTGTACGCACAACAATAAATTAAATAAGAAATAGCTTGATCAAAATATGTTATGATATTTATCGTAATATAATTACTTTCTGAAAATGAATATTTCTATGAGAGTCGTAAATCTTATTTTTATTTCTCAAGATATTGTTTGTACGTGTGGTGCGTGCGTGCGTGCGTGCGTGCGTGCGTGCGTGCGTGCGTGCGTGCGTGCGTGCGTGCGTGCGTGCGTGCGTGCGTGCGTGCGTGCGTGCGTGCGTGCGTGCGTGCGTGCGTGCGTGCGTGCGTGCGTGCGTGCGTGCGTGCGTGCGTGCGTGCGTGCGTGCGTGCGTGCGTGCGTGCGTGCGTGCGTGCGTGCGTGCGTGCGTGCGTGCGTGCGTGCGTGCGTGCGTGCGTGCGTGCGTGCGTGCGTGCGTGCGTGGGTGCGTGTGTGTGTGTGTGTACATCTTCCATCGCATATATTCTGCAAATGTACTTTGCTTGAAAAATACATATGATATAAAGGGACAAAATAAAAAAGTTTATGCAGAATTTTTCTTATTGTTAGTACAAAGTAATCGGAGCATGATCCTGGAGATGTCCCATGTCCGTGATATCGTCATCGTGGACGGGGCCTGGGGCCCACAGAAAAAATAATAAAAATAATATGTATGTGCGTATGCGTATGTATGTGCGATTGCGTATGCGTGTGCGTGTGTATGTATATCTATGTTCAATTGCATTACTGGTTTTATGTAATATTATTTACTTACATAACAATAAAAAAACGTAACAATAAAAAAAATAATATATCATAATATATTTCATTTATATATGTATTTTCGTTTATATTTCCCAACATTTTATCAACGAAATAATAAATAGAGTTTCTTGTCCTAAATAACATTACCGTTTTTCTTTCTTCAAATATACCCTAGAATCCTAAAGCCTTGTGTCCACGGTACTAGAAATCGATCCGATTTCTCCGTCCGAGTTCTCGGACAGAAATATTTACACTTCGATACATATAGATGGTGTTGTAAACCCTAGAAAGAAGACCTTCATGTATTCTAACCTATATGGTTGTATTGTGGAACGACATATTCAGTGATGAATCGAACGAATCGAACCCAGTGCCAAGAAATTAAAGAAAAAGAAGAAGATTCAATGATATCGCGATAATTGTAAATTCCGACAAGTTAACTGTACGTTGAACTACTACGCTGGAGGCTCCCTTTTGGAATTTGCCAGCGTTAAAGGTAAAATTCCTTAAATATTAGTTTTAATTAAATTTTATTTTTTATTTTAATTAAATATTAATATTACACGAATTTCATGCAATCATTCATTACTTTTCAATAATTTATTAATTTCGAATTCAGCTGCGATTCTTTCTTAAAAGTAAAATTAAATATCGTTGATATTTTATTACTTCTGCTGCTTCTGCATCGGTTACGATCAGTACTTAATTCCAGGGTCTGGATCTTTCGGAGAACTATTTCCGTCACGTAGAACCACGTTTGTTCACTAATCTACCAAATTTAGACGGCTGGATCTTAGCGGTAACGCCATAGGGCTCATCGAACCCGAGTCCTTTCTGGGGACACCAGTGCTGGAGCACGTCAATATCTCCAGGAACGCCTTGTCCGTCCTTCATCCCTTAACGTTCCGACACCTAACGAACTTATACGAGCTTGACGTCGGTTTGAATCGTATGCTGGAAGTGGTCCCTGGTCTACTGAAGGACATCGAATATCTTCACATGCCCAAGAACCGTATTGTCGCGTTGCCAACGGTATCCTCTCAGGATCTAGCTCTACCTGCCCTACGATCGTTGGATTTAAGCTCGAACGGGATCGAGAGAATTCCGCTTGGCGCCCTGGCTGACTTGCCGAATTTGAGAAAATTGAATCTCTATGCTATAACGCTCTGAGACTCCTGGACGATGGCGTTTTCGACGGATTCACGGGTTTGGAGCAGCTAGACTTGAGGTGCAACCGGCTGGTCACGTTGCACGGACGAAGCTTCCGACTTCTGAAATCGTTGATGGACGTGAATCTTCGGGGCAATCGAGTGGAGGTTCTGCGACCTGATATTTTTCAAGAGAATACGAGACTGCAAAGAGTTGACTTGAGTAGAAATAATCTCGCACAAATTCCTCACGCCACCTTCGCCAACACCAGGTAAGAAATTCAACAATTTTAATAATACAATGTTAAAATAATAATATATATCATTATAATAAAATATATTTGCAGTTTATTTCTAAACGTGATGTTTATATTATATGATATTTGCTTCTTGCTCTCACATACATATATTCAAATCACGTAGAAATCTATGTTAAAATCACATAAAAAATATTAAAATGCATCATTTTCAGTTTATTTCAATTTTTAATTACCAAAATTTATTTGGTATATCACGTTTATAACAATAGGAGTAATTTTTCCCCTTTGTATGTTTATTTTGCGGTCTTCGTATTATAGTGGAAAAGTAGTTTCACTCGTGGTTACTTGGTTGCATCACTCTTAACTTGGTACCTAGAAAGTTCTTTGTGCACATGCTAACATCTCTTTCTCGTCGTTGTGTAGCATCGGCCTGGCGTGTCGACTAATTTGACAGTAATTTAACTGGATTTTATACGCTATTTTATTTAATCTCGTCCATCAAGTTTAACTTGATCACATCGATCAAATGTTAATGTGTCAATGAAATTATATGATTTTTGTCAATTTATTAAATACCATGAAAAAGCGTTTTACATTGAAATAAAAAATAAATAAATATATTTTTCAATAATTTATTTTGATTAAAATTGTTTAATTTAAATTATGAATATTTTTAAACGCAATAATTTAATACATAATTACATATTTTTAATTTTCAGAGATTCTTGATTATAAACGCTAATAAAGAAAAAAACTCATTAAGTTTATAAAAATTTTTTAACCATGTCTTTAAAATTAAAGAAGTTAATCACAATTGCTATAATAGCTGAAGCTATACAAAAAAAAGACAATCGAAGAAAATAGTATAAAAGAGAAACGAAGAAAGCGTCGTAAAATATGGACACGTAAATGGATACTCAGAAGAAGTCATAATTTACGAGGCACAATTAATTTAGCCCATCTAGAATTGAGAAGCGAAGATACTGATTATTTTCAAAGATTTTTCCGAATGAGACACGATTTATTTGATCAACTTGTGGAACTAGTAGCACCCTATATACAGCGTCAAAACACTAATATGAGAGAATGTATATCTCCTAAAGAACGTTTATCACTAACTCTGAGATTTTTGGCTACTGGTGAGAATTATAGGAGTTTAGAGTACTCGACAAGGATACCAGCATGTACAATTTCTCGGATAATTCCAGAGACATGTCGTGTCATATACGAAGTTCTTCGAAACGATTACTTGCGGGTAAATAAGAATTTACAATTAATTATAACACATAATGAATTATTCGAAATGCCGATTATTAAATAATGTATTAAATAATTTTTACAGATACCAACTACAAATGCTGAATGGGAACAAATTGCGAATAATTATTTTGAAATATGGAACGTTCCAAACTGTATTGGTTCTATAGACGGTCGTCACATAGAATTTAAAGTACCACTTCAAGATGGTTCGTTGTATCACAACTACAAGGGTACAAATAGTATCGTTCTTTTAGCATTAGTCAATGCCAATTATCAATTCACATATGTCAATGTCGGTGTTAATGGTAGGGTAAGTGATGGTGGAGTGTTTCGTGACAGCGACTTGGCACAATTTTTAAATAATCCACGAAATCCACTTGATGTGCCTGGAGATAAACCATTACCTGATATGAATGAACCCATTCCTTATGTTATTTTAGCTGACGCAGCTTTTCCATTGCAAA
This sequence comes from Temnothorax ravouxi, assembly GCA_030770255.1. Lineage (NCBI taxonomy): Eukaryota > Metazoa > Arthropoda > Insecta > Hymenoptera > Formicidae > Temnothorax > Temnothorax ravouxi. The sequence continues at coordinate 65,799 of JASTWP010001201.1, forward strand.
ATCATATACTAAAACCTTATCCAACACGAAATTTATCTCATGATGAGCGAATATACAACTACAGATTAAGTAGAGGTAGAAGAATCGTTGAAAATGCCTTCGGCATTTTAGCAAATAGATTTCGCGTTTTTTTAACACAAATATATTTATCAGTTGAAACTGTGCAAAATATTACCCTTGCATGTTGTGCTTTACATAACTATCTTAGTAAGGAAAATGGTGCTTATTTACATGGAGCTGTAGATGTTGAAAATTTAGAAAATCAAACTGTAATACATGCTACATGGAGAAATTATAATGCGCAATTACGCAATTTACAAATCATAAATGCAAGACCTAATAGAAATGCAATCCATATTCGCGATATTTTTAAAGAATATTTCAATACTGTAGGAAAAGTTGAATGGCAAGAATTTATGATTTAACTTTCACACTTTTATTAAATTTTTTTGTCACAACTTTAATTATGAATGGTTGTTCTGTTAATTCTTGATATGGATTACAAAAAAAAAATTTTTTTGGTATGTAAAATATGTATATGTATTAAGTTCTTTTATTAATTATATAATCTTATGTAATTAAATATAATTATATTTTTATGTTATTTTATTATAAATAAGTATTGGATATATAACAATTACGTATACTGTAGTTTGTAAGTATGAAAAGTGTATGTATTTTAATAAACATGCATTTGTAACAAAATATATTTATTATAGTTATAGAATATACATAGTTATAAACTAGAAATAAACTACAAATTTATCTATGTTACCCTTTTATTTTTTTGGTATGTAAAATATGTATATACAACTGACTGAATATAGGCATTATTTTTTTAAGTATTACTTACATAGCTACCAACGCATTCTTTTCAGTTGATCTGATTACAAAAAAACATATTATTACCGTCGCAAAGGTAAGATTTAAAAATTGAGAAAAAAATTATATTCTTAATTAAAGCTCAAAGATTATCTAACTAAATAAAGTATTAACTAAATAAAGAACATATAATATCTCTTAATGAAATAATTATACTTTTGCACTAATGATGCATAATATTATAAAAATATATAATGAAAAATTCACAGCTCAATATCAGGTAAATCAATTTCTTTTATCAGCAGAAACAAAAATAAAATTAAAAATAAAATTCTTAATTCTTAATTAAAGCTCAAAGATTATCAACTAAATAAAGAACATATAATATCTCTTAATGAAATAATTATACTTTTGCACTAATGATGCATAATATTATAAAAATATATAATGAAAAATTCAAAGCTCAATATCAAGGTAAATCAATTTCTTTTATCAGCAGGAACAAAAATAAAATTTTAAATTTTAAAAGTTAATGAACATAATTTACCGGAATAAAAATAAAATTTTAAATTAAAAGTTAATGAACGAAATTTACCGGAACAAAAATAAAATTTGTAATTAAAAGTTAATGAACAAAATTTACCGACTACAATCTAATAAAGAATCTGATACATAAATGTATATTAAACATACCGGCACAAAATTCGTTTAGTCTATTAATCTCTATTAATCATCATCAATTAGGTTTATAATTTCTCTCTGTATTCGTTTCAGTTTCTTTGGGTCTGAAATTTTACGCAATTCACTTTCTACATACAAAATCCAGTGTTTTATACCATCTTCTGCTCTTTTCATTTTCTGATATGGACTGAATCGATTTGGAAGCTATTGACCAAAAATTATTTGCTTCACTTGTACAAATTTCATTTGAAACTGCAAGCTTTCTTTTTTTTTAGATATTGATGTAGCACTGCTTGATGAACTCGAATTACTAGTTGTTGGCTGTGATTGAATCTTTGGATAGGTGTTTTCTACAAAATAAAATAAGTAATAATATATTAAATATATTAAATTAACAATTCTATATTAAATTATAAAAATGATTTTTAATACCTTTGTTATTATCTGTTGTTTTCAAAACATTATGAATATCGAGAAGTTGTAAATCTTCAGTCTCATTCTCATTTAAATTACATTGTAATAATTCTGACTGAGAGTTCGAAACCTATAAATTGTCATAATTTTTATACCTATTTCGTATATTTTTGTAAAATTATATTAATAGTATATTGTGCACCAAGGGGCGAAAGTAGCGTTTTTCAGACGAGTGTGAAGTTTGCCGCCCCAGCCGAAGGTGAGGGCGGCAATCACACGAGTCTGAAAAAGCTTTCGCCCCGAGGTGCACACGATATTTTTCATAATACCTTTACGGAAAGTTCGACTTCCATGCCTAGAGAGAGGCGAGAGTGGTCAATTTCACGAAAGTGGCTACTTTCCGCCCGCTATGCCGCCTTGGCGTGAAATTGACCGCTTTCGTCCCTCTCTATAGGCATGGAAAGTCGAACTTTCCGTGGAGGTGTTGTGAAAATTATATTTACTCACTGTTATAGAAGATTCTCCTTTTTTTTGAGCGATGTGAGGATTCAGGAAACACCAAGTTGGTTTATATATATCATCAACTGATGCGCCACTTGACTTGGACTGTTTTATTTTATTTAATTGATCTAAATATTGCGATCTTAAATTATTAATTTTGTTTTCGCCATTTCAGTTGTTAATGGTTGTCCTGTTAGTTCTTGATATTGATTACAAATTGTAAAGCTTTATCTCGTTTCGTAGGATTATGATATTCAACAGGATTTCGTGACATATAAACAAGGATGTTGTTGATACAACATCAATAAAATTTTTACTTTCTCCTTATCCATATTGTTCCGGATTGGGCGAGCTCACGCGCACGGCGAGCCCTTCTTCGCGACGGGTGAAGACACGCTACCGCGATCCCGTTCTTATCGGCCGCGTGCGCAAGTCCAGAAGCGCTTCGCGACCAATCAAATTGCGCGAGATTTCGCACATCGACCCGCACATCTATCAATATCGATTGGCATGGTTCTTCATCCTCGCGTCGCGGCGCCGCCGGTGATACGAGAGAGTCGATATGGAGCCGGCCGGTGAAACACACGCGAGCATCTGACTGGTGAAATCGGGTGGTGGGCTACGCGATAAGAGTCTCCGTTCGCACCGCGTCAAGATTCTCCGCTCGCGCCGACAGGATATCAGCTCGCTCCGCGTCAAGATTTCCGCTCGCGTCGACACGAGATCCGCGCTCGTGCCGCGACAAGATTCTCCGTTCGCGTCGCGACGAGATATCCGCCATAAGCCCGCTATCCCGCGTGCTGCAAAGATATTCGATCGTCACCTGAAAGCATAATTCACCGCGCCGACTCCATTCATCCGTCATTATCGGACGGTACGGTGAGGCGCATTCCGTGCCGCGTCCGACCGTCACCCTTCGCGAAAGTCTCAACGCAATCTCGCGGGCTGCGAGTGATCTGCGCTGCGTTCAGCCGTCACCCCTCGCGAGTGTTCAAACCTTCTCCGCAATCTCGCGGGCTGCGAGTGATCTGCGCTGCCTTCAGCCATCACCCCTCGCGAGTGTTCAAACTCCGCAATCTCGCGGGCTGCGAGTGATCTGCGCTTCGTTCAGCCGTCACCCCTCGCGAGTGTTCAACCTTCTCCGCAATCTCGCGGGCTGCGAGTGATCTGCGCTGCCTTCAGCCATCACCCCTTGCGAGTGTTCAAACTCCGCAATCTCGCCGACTGCGAGCGATTCCGCGCCGCGTTCGGCCGTCACCCTTCGCGAGAGTTCCATGCAATCTCGCCGACTGCGGGTGATCTGCGCCAGTATCGGCCGTCCTCCATCGCGAGAGAAACCTTAGTATCGCGCTGTGCGCGAAGTGCCACGTTTGGCCGTTTCAGCCGCGTTCCAGACATTCTGCGATCATTTTCTGTGAGCGCCTTGTGCACCGTGCGTTGTATCAGCCATGTTTCGATTAAGGCTGCCTCGTTACCGTCCGACACGGCCATTTGTACAACGAGTGCTAGCCATGTGGTGTTCACGTGAGAACGCGTGTGTGAACACCATGATCAATAAAGACTTTCTCTCACAGTACAATAACAAGTTTCGAATCAATTGACATTGCCTGTTCGGCGATCCGACGATCCTACCGCGCTACCTAAACGGAGCGCGAACCTCCCTACTCCGCACCGCTTCGAGACAAGTCTGACTTCCGACTCAGAGGAGTCTCTGGTCCTTCGAAACAAAACACATATAATTTTCCATTATCCAAAGTATAGTTTTCTGCAAAATTTTTTATATTATTTTATCTTATGCTATTTTATATATTATATTATCTATTTATATATTGTAAGAGTTTATTTTTAATGCGAGGGTTGGGGCTAAAGGAAGAGCCGTTGATGCCTCTATAAACAGGAGGATTTTATTTTAAACAGTGAAATCATAAACAAATTGACGTACAAAACAAAATAAAGCAAAATAATAGTTTCCTAACCTATAAACAGGAATCGAAAGCGATGCTCCTTTTCCCACGTTTCGCTCTATCTACCTAACAAATACCGGTCTGCTCCGCCGAAAGTCTAGCGGTGTAACAGTCGGTATGGTAGTGGGGCCCTTTTACCATAAGCCGTAGTAACTGAAAGGATTTCTCCTTTACATCCCCCCCTCTTCCGGCAAGGGTGTTTAAAAGGCAGGCGGTGCCTGTAAAATTGCTATATCTCATTGGGTCCGTTGTATGGAAAGAGTTTAGAGATGTGGTAGTAGTTTGCTTCTCGTTTTTTATGTCCGGCGTCTACTTCGTAAATAGTGTTTGAGATCTTTCGAATTATCGGAAAGGGACCAAGTCTGATCTCGTCTAATTTTTTTCTATTTAATCTTGCTCCATTTTCTACATAAACCAAATCGTTGGCGTTGAGATTAAGGTCTTTTCGGTTTTTATCATATCTTGACTTATTGTATTCGTGGTTCCTTAGGGAATTTTTATATGCTGATTCTCTATCGTTAATCAAGTTTCTTTTTTTTGATAGCTCTTCTGGGACTATTGGGTCGGCTTTTCCAAATAGTAGATATTCCGGACTGAATCCCGTTCCTGAGTGTTCTGTCCGGTTATACTGGTCTGTACATTCCTCTGCTATCTTTGACCATGCTCGGGACCTCGTTTCATTTATTTTACATCGAATTCGGTTTACAAGTGTCTGATTAAGTCGTTCATTAAGCCCGTTGGAAAATGGGCAATTTACTGCTGTAAAGATTAAGTTTATGTTTTGGTTTTTTAAATAGTTTTTAAATGAGTTTGAGTTAATGCCACTGTATTGGTCCGTAAGCAATGTTCTTATTTGATGTTTGTCTTGAATTTTCTTTAGTAGTTGTATAAAATCTTCAGATGTTTGATTTTTCGATGTCAGTATGAAGGCGTATCTGGTGAAATGGTCTATCAGAAGATGCAAGTATCTTTTTGTTGATCTATTTCCCGCGAATCCTCCGATCGTATCCAGAGAAACGATTTCAAATGGTTCCCTTGGTGGGCCAAGTTTGGATAGTAAGCCGTAATGTTTACTTCGGGTTTTGTTTTTAGCACAAATTTCACAGTGTTCATAAATTTGTTTCGTTATCTTTTCTATATTTGGTAAGTAATACGAGTGTTTTAGCTTGTCTATAATTTTGCTTTTACAAATGTGTCCATAATTTTTGTGGATATCCGATATTAGTTGTTTTCCGAATTCTTCTGAAATTATTATTCGTTTTTTATTACCCTTTAATTTGTAAAATATTCCGTTTTCGAGAAGTATCTTCTTTGAGTTTTCTTGTAAGTCTTTGTTTGTACTCTGGTCCTGTTTTATATTTTCGATTGTAATGAAGTTTACTGTTTTTATACATTCTTCTACATTATCTAAGTTTGAGAGAACTGGATTACGTGAAAGACAGTCAGCTTCTACATTTCCCTTTCCAGGTTCGTATTTAATCTGGAAGTCGAATTGGGATAGGAAATGCATCATATCCCCCAATTCTTCATCCGTTCTTGATCGAATATTCTGGCCTTCCAGTGGTTTATGGTCGGTTATAACCAAAAATTTTCTTCCGATAAGCCAGTACTGCCAATATTTGATAGCTTCCTGTATGGCTAGACATTCCAAAAATATAGCTTTTTTCTTCTTTTGGTACTTGTTTAGCTTCTTTGAAAAGAAAGCTACCGGTTTTAGTTCACCATCTGGTTGTTTTTGTTTTAGTACTGCTCCAATACCGTCTATGCTAGCGTCCGTATAGATAATCGTTGGCGCGTTCACATCATAGATTGCTAATATTGGTCGTGAGCCCAATAGATTCTTAGCTTTCGTAAATGCTCTCTCGCAATCTTGTGACCATGAAAAGGGGGTATCCTTCCTAAGTAGGTTATGTAGTGGTTCCAAAAGTCGTGCGGAGTCCTCGATATATTTGTGGTAAAAGTTTATTTTCCCAAGGAATTGGCGAATTTTCTTTCGAGTGTCTGGTGTTGGAAATTCTTGAATCGATCTTAAGTTGTCTTTTAATGGGCGTACAGTGTTCTTCGATATTACATGGCCGAGATATTTTGCTTCGTTTTTCGCAAAATTACATTTGACAAATTTTAAGCGAAATCCTTCTTTACAGATGGCCTCTAATAGTCTCTCCAGATGTTCCATATGCTCTTCAAAAGATCTAGAGAAAACAAGAATATCGTCAATGTAGTTTATACAAAAGGAGTTTAAATTATTTCTTCGAATTATATTGCTTAGGATTCGTTGGAATATTGCGGGAGATGTCTTTAGGCCGAATGGTAAACTTTTCCACTGCCAGTGGCCCTCCTGCGTCACGAATGCAGTCTTGTACCTGTCTTTAGCTCTCAGAGGAATTGCCCAGAAGGCGGAATTTATGTCCAGTGTAGTGAACCATTTTGAATCTCGTGTTTTAGCTATAATCTCCTCTATTAAGGGAAACGGTTGAGGTTCTGAGATAAGTAATTTGTTTAGATCTCGAAAATCGATACACATTCTTGTTTTGGTTCCTTCTTCTCGTTTGTACGCTAGAGTAACTGGAGCTGCAAAAGGAGAGCATGATTCTTCAATCAGTCCTGTTTTTAGTAGTTCTTTTATTTGGAATTCTATTTCTTTTTGATCCGCTATGGAACATCGGTATGGTTTTTTTGCTATAAATTTATGTTCCATGAGTTTTATATGTGCTTCGTGATCTTTAACTTTACCTACATCAAATTTGTTTCTTGCAAAGATTGTTTCGTGTTTGTCTATCAGATTTTGAATCCTCTCTTTTTTTTCTTCAGGTAGATGATCTAGTTTTGCTTTGAATTGCTCGATAGGAATGCCTTCATTAAAATTTACTAAATATTCTTGAGTTTCTGTGTTGGTGTTAGAATATTTAATCTCATCTTCTTTATTTTCCAAATTTATTTTCTGGTAAATTTTTAGGTCGTAGTCCTGTTTCAGACAGAAGTTCTTTATTGTGTCGAGACCCAGTAGAATATCATACTCGAAGTTATCATCATCGACAACGAAGACTTCTACCGTTTTTTCTATTTTATGAATTTTCATTTTAGTCGATAATCTCCCTGTGAAGTTTTTCCTGCCACCGACGGTTCTGAAGGTAATTCTATCTTCTTGTGTACTCAGACCCATTTTTTTTGTAATCTTCGAAGTTCAGAAGAGTTACATTCGCACCTGGATCGTAAATCCCTTGTATCCTATTGTTATTCAGAAATACCTCTAATGTTATCAGTGGCGGTAAAACTAGTTTTTTTGATCAGTTATGGTTTCGTTTAGTGTGTCTTGGACCGTTACATTATTTACTGTCTTGATATTCTTCGGTTGTTCATTTTGTTCTTTCTGTTTCAATCTACATAATGCTTCCGGGTGAAATCTTCCCGGGAAACCTTTTCTGTCGCAAAATGAGCACGGTTTCCTTTCCGTATTGAATAACTGTGTGTGATTTTTCTGACTGAGATTTGGGGTTCCTGGATTTGTTTTTGTATTTGTTTTTCTTTTTTGTACTGAGCTCTCCAATTTACGTAATTCTGTTAATAAATCCTCCATTGTTGTAATCTTTGTTTTTTCTATCTTATCTTGTATTGTTATTGGTAAGTCGGTCACAATCAAGCCAATTAGTATATCCATTGGGAAGTTTTCTCGTATGTTGACTAATAAATTCTCTTTCCGTAAAGCATAGTCTATCAAGCTGCCCCCAATGTAACGAAAAGGAATATGCCTCTCTGTCTTTGTGCCAACCTGTTTCCCGAAAACTGTCCAGGAATGCTTTTTTCCATGTGTCAAAATCTACATCTAGGCCGATTGTAATTACTTTTGAAGAAAACCAATCCTTGGCCGTCCCATCTAGAAATAGGCGTAATATCAAAATTTTATCCTCATCTGTTATAACTTTGCACCTTTTGCATTCTCTTTCAAACGTTTGGAGCCAGCTTGTTATTGGGAAGTTTTTTCCATCGAAGCTATCCAGTATAAAGTCCTCACGTATTTTCCTTAGATTCTTTCTTGGCGTTGCTTCTGGCACTTCTTCTTTTTTTGTAGCAAGGGCTATTTGTTGTAACAACGTAGCTATATTCTCTTCGTTTTCTTTCTTCGTCGTTTTTATATCATACTCAGGGGTTTTTGTTGCTTGTAAGTAAATTTCTTTGTATACTATATCTCCTTCGGCATCGCTATATAATGCCGCTATCTCTGGTGGTAGTGTAAGCGTGAATGTACGGTACGTTCCTCTAGTTTTCATTGCGGATAAGACAGTTTTTACCTTACTTATTGCACAAATCTCCGGATGTTTATTAATGTTTTGTAGTTCCCCTGGAAATTCATAATATAGTTCACTACCAACTGGTTGAATCCATTTCAGCTTATACACGCTCGTTTTCTTGTCTGATGTTTCCTCCACGATCGCATAGAAGCGAAATTGAGCAGTCATCGTGTAGAGGTTAGGCTTTCGATTTGTAAGAGTTTATTTTTAATGCGAGGGTTGGGGCTAAAGGAAGAGCCGTTGATGCCTCTATAAACAGGAGGATTTTATTTTAAACAGTGAAATCATAAACAAATTGACGTACAAAACAAAATAAAGCAAAATAATAGTTTCCTAACCTATAAACAGGAATCGAAAGCGATGCTCCTTTTCCCACGTTTCGCTCTATCTACCTAACAAATACCGGTCTGCTCCGCCGAAGTCTAGCGGTGTAACAGTCGGTATGGTAGTGGGGCCCTTTTACCATAAGCCGTAGTAACTGAAAGGATTTCTCCTTTACATATTTTATATTATTTTCTTGAAAAATAATGTATGCATATGCTAGATTAAAATATACTGTTTTTAAAATCTAATTTAATTTGCATTTAACTCTCAACCTGAACATATACATCTACAACGTCCAACATATACAATAAATATAATATAATTCCTTATATTTGCATGTAATAAAAAAACCATTAGACATTTGAAATGTTGTTAAATGAAATGCTACATGAAATATTAAATTATAATTAAATACACTATTTTTATCCAACTAAAATGACATCATGAATTAAAATCGACAAATGTTTCATGAATGTTTTTAGATTTTTTAAAATACTTTAAGATAAAAATAGTGTCGGAATCATGATGTATTTAGAAATATGTTTAGGCTTATTAAGTACCCAGGTAGCAAGCACTCGTCATTTTGACGTCAAATTTTGGTCCTTTACTGACCATTCCTGACGTCACTAACTGACGGCATAATGACGTTAAAATGACGGTCTAATGTCACAGACAATTGACGTCATTTTCTGACGTCTTATTGACGGCAAAAATAGGTCCATTGTACGACACACCGGTTTCTAGGAATGTTTTTTATAAAATTAAAATGTTATAATATTAAATCTACTTGATAAACGTTTATAAAAAAATGTTCTTTTTCTTTATCTAAGAAAAAAAAAAGTTTCTTTTAACTGTTTTCGTTACATGCCATGTGCGTATAGCCGCTTTCAAGGCGGTCACCCATCCTAGTACAGTACCGCGCCCGTGTTGCTTGACTTCGATGATCCAGTGGACAGTGACGATCTTCTCACCCTGATGCTTCCTTATTAACTGTACTTGTATATAACAGGTACATCTTTAAAGTGTTCAAAGATCTTGTAATGATAATCTTCTTGATAGTTATAACACTGCATGAAATAGTTATCATAAAACTATATAATCACGCAACTACATCCACTTATATACCATAAATTCGCCACTTCAATCATAAAGTTGCGAAACAAACATAGTGTAGTTAATTTTGTGATTTTTATTTTATTATTACTTTATTATACAATATTAAAAAGTAAAAATAGTTATATTACACAAAGACCTTATCTGGATGACTTTAAGACGTCTTTAAAATGACGTTTTCAGATGGTCTAAGAAATGACGTCTTATAAACGTCCATTATTAGTCGCCGATGTCATAGACCAAAAATGACTAAAAATAGTCAGAAATAACGTCATAATGACGTTATGGAATGACGTCAGTATAATGTCATTTTTAAAGACATGGTCACTTTTTGGTCATTTGACGTCATTTGTACAAACATGACTAGTATTTGACGTCAAAATGACGAGTGCTTGCTACCTGGGTATAATGCAATAAATTACTTATAAAAATCTATCTTATTATTAATTTACTCTAATAATTATTTATATTACTTAATATTCGTTTATATTTAATAATTTCTTACCAAAACAAATTTCTTCTTTTCTTGAATATTTATTCTTCTTATCTTTGAATTTTTTTTTTTTGTAATCATACTTTTTGACAAAATTAGTTCCGTTTTATCAAATGTGATCAAGCATACTAATGACGTTTTGGCGACAATAAAGGTTACGTTCCGATATTCACTGCCAGTACTGCAAATCTATAGGGTCTAGCTACAGAAAAATGGGACGTGATGCATTTTTTCGTCCGATATTTTTATTTGAGATTTGTATCCAAGTTGCTTGTGTCCACGATCCAAGTTCTAGTAACTTTTTCTCGGTCCGAGATCTCGGAGCGATTTCTAGTACCGTGGACACAAGGCTTTACACCACACTTCCAAAAAATCCTGATTTTACCATACTAAGTGTACGCTACCTAGTGTACTAAGAGAGAGAGAGAGAGAGAGAGAGAAAGAGAGAGAGAGAGAGAGAGAGAAAGGAATAAATGGGTGCATGCAAATTACATACATAGGAGAGAAAGGAATAATACGAGAGATATCTGTTCTTGTCTAACGAGGCTCTACTCTGTACGACATATATCTGTCAAAGTTCGTTCTTTGAAACGGCTTTATAGATCGCAAAATCCTTTTACAGGAGTAAAGTATAGGTACTAATAAAGAGTTGTTCTTTCCATGTGCTCCCTAAGTTACATAACAGTTACAAACTGGTTTACTGGAATTATGTTATAATAATTAAGATTTTTATTCAGTTTGTTATCTAATATACTGTTCATCAGCTGCCGTTACCCTCTACTCTGATGCTAAGACTGAGGTATATTTTTCTATATAAAGACAGAATAAAATTAGTTATATAAATCAATACTATAAATTTAATATTTATTGTATTTGTTATAAAAGTTATTATTTTACCCCATCAAGAATGGATAGATCCTTTGAAAGAGTTTTACATCATTCATTTACATTACAAGAAAAAAATTATTAGAGGTGCAATAAGAGATGCAGTAAATTGCCAAGTCTAATAAGTACCCGCGTCAATACATACTATGTATGTAATTCACATGTAAACTAATTCACATTCTCAATTATGCTACTGTTATTATTTGTCATCAGACAATTATAAACATACACATAATAATTAGATACATATTATATATATATACGCACATGTGTGCATAAGAATATATGTAATTTATAAAAAGCGGGTGCTTATTAGCTTTGATACGTTACTGCCTTCTGCTACGGACGGCCAGAAAGCATTTTCAAGTTCAGGCCGTATTGCTAAGAATCCATAGACGCGGCAACGCCAGCGTCTACCCAGCAAACGCATCTATACCCAGCAAACGCAAAAGGATTAAAAGATATTAAAATTTTTTAATACCTTTGAATCCCTTTTTTGGCGGAATTAGATGAAATTAGATGGGATTCGAAATGAGATGGTCCAATCCCATGGAATCCAAAAAAGAAATTTTCAATTCCATCCAATCCTACACGCAGAAAATTTTTCTCGAAAATATAAGTATACACGAATGAAGTAAATACCATACTAATCTTGCACAGCTAAGATATAATCATAATATGCAAAAGATTTCAAGATAGTATAGGAAAATTTAGAGAGCAAAGTAATAAAACTATACGCAGTTTATCTTGAATATGGCTGATTGACAAAAAACTTATAGGCTGTAGCGGTCAGCTGTCCGCCACGAGCGAACTTGAGAACGCTGTAGAAACCCTGCCGAGCTGCCCTAGATATAGAGGTCAATGTTGAACCTTAATTGCGCGAAAGTATATCGGCGATGCGCCGCGTAGCGGGCGCGAGCCGGACCCTCTTCGTCGCGCAAGCCCGCGTTGCCGCTCGCACCGCGCGCCTTCCGTCGTCCACGATCGTGTGCAATCAAGTGACCTCCGCGTAAGCGAGTCGCGCCGAGCTCCGAGGAGTCCAGAGAAACGACGGGGAAACCGTATGCGTCGTGTTTATCGTCGTTATTCGCAAATGTTTACAGCTGGCATGTTAAATGGCAATGAACATGGAAGTGGCGGAGGTGTCCGGGGTGGCGTCCGACGACGCTACCTCGCCGGGGGCCCAGTGCGGACCCGCGACCCTCGCGAGCGAATCGTCGCCGTCGCCGTCGCCGTCGCATCGCCGCGCGTCGGCGACGACGCAACGGCCGAGGGACCCGTCGACGCGCGACGGCCGAGGGACCCGTCGACGCGCGAACGACGACGAGCGACGGCGCCGCGAATTCAATGGTATTCATTTTATTGTCAGAATAGACGGAATTCAATGGAATTCAATACGGAAATTTTTAATTCCTAGTTTGGCATTCAATGGTATTCATTTCGTTAACGGAATCAATGGTATTCAATGGAATTCATGACGAAACTTTCCAATCCCTAACCTGGTATTTAGTGGTATTCATTTTGTTACGTTTTTGTGTCGGAATTGGATGGGATTCAAAAAAGACAAATTCTTTTCAAAATAAGGATATCCATGATATTGAAACTATTTCAATCCCTTTTTTTGGACAAAATGGAATTCGGAAAGTTCTTAATTGAATTCCTGGCAATCCCGTTTTAATTCTTTTCAATCTTTTTTCGTTTGCTGGGTAGCATATGTCTCTCTACCACCGTGCGTCCGTGTGAGCAATTCAGTGGTGTGTGTACGTGTACGGAGTTTCGCGTTGTCACCACCAGTGGCACCACCTTACGTGGTGGCGTTTTTCGCGTTGGAGTTCGGCCTTTGCCGAAGTTGACATTACCGACGTCGAGGAAGTTCGGCCTTCACTATAGGATCCCCTTAAGAGAAGTAATACAAATAAAGCCACGTACTTATATTCATTCGAACCTGATAATCATTACTGCCCTCATTAACACTACAAATTCTTACTATCGAGGCGAGGAAAACACTCAATTTTGTCGTGCATGCCATTTTCAAATAAAAAGACATTTCAATAAAACATTACTATAGATTGTTTTTTTAAACACTTCCGAAATTGACCGAAAACTATCCTTTTCTCTCGACAATAAACAAACAGCCATAAAACGAAGCCTAAATATACGGGAAAACAGCCGTTTTAACGACTATCGAAAGGAGGTGAAAACGTTCCTTCCGCATGCAAATCTTACTTTTTGGTCAATTTTACGATTTTCACGAATACGTTAAACGTTAGAGCACAAGTACAGAGCAAATAATAAAGAAATAGCATGCACGACAAAATAGGTTATCAACATGTCACAAAGGACAGAATTCTCCATTGGAGAGAGTTCTTAGTTCTGCCACGACGGTACGTCGCCACCGTCAACGCGAGCTTCTTGACTCAGGGACCAGAAGCCTTAAGGCATCTTATAGTGGCAGTATTTACCGACCGAATTCTATATCTGTCCTTGTATAGACAATGATGATAGACAAGAATAGACATGGTTATAGGTTATAATTTCTTTGAAGCTCTCATTTTTATTCCAGGCTTTCAATCTCAATTTCAAAGGTACGTTATTGTTTGTGCACGTCTCCTGAAGAGTGGGAACATTTCATTTCGTACTACTTATACAACTGTTTATATTAGAAAATGCGGTGACAGCATTTTTACATTTTTTTTCATTATTACTAATTTTTTATAATCCCACTCTTCATTAGTACCTATAGTTTACTCCTGTAATAGAATTTTGCGATCTATAAAGCCGTTTCAAAGAACGAGCTCTGACTGTTTTTGTCGGTATTTAGGATCCCCTTAAGCGAATCGATGCTTCTGGAACATGTGAAATTTGCATTAGCCGGCGAGCGAGAGGCGCGTTTGATCTGCCGCGCAGGAGGGGCGAGGGGACGGGATGTAGGATCGAGAGGATTGCCGGAGGCAGGGGAGAGACTCTTGCATATTTTTAACTTTTTCCCCTATTCTTTTGAAATTCGCGAGTAAGTACTCGCATAATCGTGCTCCCGAGAAAAATGTCAATTAAATTTTTAATGCGGCCAAAAAGAATGACGAACAATAAAAGCATCTATTCTTTACTTCTCATTTTTATTTTTTCATGAGGAATTAACTTCTCGTTGTTGTACTAAAATCTTCTAGGCATCTCCAACGTGTGGATATAAATTTGGTTTACTTTTATGATATTGTTATTAAGCGGCCTACAGTTTATTATTAATCAGAACGATATCAATAATGTTAATCTTTCAATTAGAATTACCTCCCTATTAATAATGCGGCATGGGTGACCTCCTTTGGGCACGTAACGATTCGACACCGCATGATTAGACACGCACTTTTGGGCACGTAACTATTGAACACCGCACGATTCAACACCGCATGATTCAACACTGCACGATTGGACACCGCACGATTGGACACCGCACGATTCGACACCGCATGATTCAACACTGCACGATTGGACACCGCACGATTCGACACCGCACGATTCGGCACCGCACGATTCGACACAAACATTGCACGATTCGACACCGCACGATTCGACACCGCACTTTTCGACACGCACGATTCAACACCGCACGATTCGACACCGTACAATTCGACACCGCACTTTTCGACACGCACGATTCGACACAGCACGATTCGACACAGCACGATTTGACACCGCACGATTCGACACGCACAATTCGACACCGCACGATTCGACACGCTCGATTCGACACCGCACGATTCGACACCGCACTTTTCGACACGCACGATTCGACACCGCACGATTCGACACGCACAATTCAACACCGCACGATTCGACACGCTCAATTCGACACCGCACGATTCGACACCGCACTTTTCGACACGCACGATTCGATACAGCACGATTCGACACCGCACGATTCGACACCGCACAATTCGACACCGCACGATTCGACACCGCACGATTCGACACGCACAATTCGACACCGCACGATTCGACATGCTCGATTCGACACCGCACGATTCGACACCGCACGATTCGACACCGCACGATTAGAAGCGAGAGCTGATATAAAAATTAGAGAGTAACAGAACTTCGCAAAGAAAGATAATAAATGAAAAACTATTACGTTTTTTTTAATTGTGTTTATTTTTAATTTTATATATCATCATATACATAGTGTCTCAAAGCACTACCCAACGCTTGTCGAAAGGTAGGAGTCGAGATTAACATAAAAATCGCCTATCATTTTGCAGCATTTGCATCGAGTTTTTAAATGTTAAAATCGTACAAGTGAAAGCGCGCGAGGAGAAGCGCTCGAGCCGCCAAAGCTATATAGCTATATAGCACGGCCCATTGTATTAAGCATTGTCTTTCGATGCGCGGCACAAAGAAAGAACGACGTTGGAAGCACGAAGCACAGGCTGCGATGTGTTTCTCTTTTCTTTTTCACGCATCGACACAGAACATATACTAAGAGAAGCGCAAGCTCTTTGTTAGTCGGTGGAAAACACGCGATCGACACGCTCCAAGTGGCTTGGCCCTGGTACTACGTTATAGATTCTATATCTATTCGACTCTATATATCCATAGGCCGTGATCCGATATACACTGCCAAGTACTGAAAATCTATAATTTACGTTGTATGTAAATTATAGATTTTTAATACTGGTATAGTGTATATTGGAACACGGCCTATATGAGTCGCAAATAACGTAGAATTGTCATTATCATAAATAAATAAGGGAATGCGCAAAGAAGAACGAATTAGTTAATGTATACCATGAAATACATTTTTATTTTACTTATTTCCAAACAGCAATGAATACACATGTTATTTTTACATAAGAAGGGTTGTTACAATGTACAAATTGTATAATTGTGAACAATTAATAAATTTGTGTAATTATTGACTTTGAAAAAATAAAATGATTATTTGTTTAAAGTAAATAATTGAGAAAAAACATATTCAAGAAACCTTAAAAATGAAATGCTATGACCAAAAATCGAAAATAAAAAATGATAAATAAACTAAAAATAAGATTCAACGTTATCTCATGTTTTCTCGAAATGCAGAAAGTAATACCAGTCGCATTAATATATACTTAAGAGCTATTTAACAATGAGTAATAAACTCCAAAATAATAAATAATGCAAAACAAAATACATAACTCTGTAATAAATTTGAAAAAAAAACCATAAAACTAAATAGTTCGAAAACCTAATACATGAAAAAGAAAGTTAAATGTAAATGAATGAAACAAAAGTAAAACTAAATCACAGTGATTTAAATTGCTTGGTTTTTTCGTAATGACCTGAAGTTAGTTGTACCGGTTTTTTCTTATCTTTAACATACTTATGTATTAAAAACGGTAAACTATTTTCGATGATTATTCTATCACATCGATGGTTGCTACAAAAATTACTGCTGTAGTTATTCAAAAATATTGTTTTAAAAACTGATTCTAAGTTGGACTTATGTCCATTTCATCACAAAACTGAAATAATGCGTTGTGTACGTTATGTATTAACGTGATCATCTGATTACTTGGATACGTTAATGAATCTTTCGTCGAGTATTCCTTAAAAATCGGTGTACAGATGATGTTGTTCTTGTTGTGTACAAAACAAAATCAATTTGACAATTTGAACAATTTTTCATCAGGAAGTTTTAGCCTTTTTAGAAGATAACCCGACACGTAAGAAAGCGCTTGAGAGGCATCAGTGGTCAATTCTTCAAAATCAACCCATTGAAGAGTACAGTCGCTATTGTTCTCTAATGGTTCATCTTCGCTGTCGTGAACGCTATCACAAGTATTACTTAGAAACTGTTAAAAGTTGTTCAAATTTTCACAATTATCGTTTTCGCAATTCGCAGATTTTAAGACTGGTGTGACAAGATTATTTAATACTACAGTTTTTAAGGCAGCTACAAATTGATGACAAGTGGGATTAGAATTTGCAATTCCATGCTGACGAATTTGGCAAAACAGATTTTCCAGTGGATCTTGATTCAGATTCCTCATATTTAAAAATTTGAAACCGAGACCTTTCAGTTGATGCCACAAATACATGACAGATCTGATTGTTATCATCCAACCTTTTACAAAGTGATATTGATTTGTGACATCTTTTCCCGTAGCTAAATCAAATAACTTCCACTTAGCCATTTCAGATAATAATCTGCTATATAACTGAAAGTGAGGCGAGCCGTCTTGCAAACAACTTCTGTACTCCTTGCCATCATCTGGGTTTATTGTTGAACCATTTAAGGAATCGAAGAGATCGTCTACAAGTTGTGCAAACTCTGCCGTTTGTATCGATTCAACTGGAAACAATCCGCTTCCGTTGGAAATGCTAAAAGAATGAATAGCTGCAGCAACAGTATGGCTCAACTGACGCGCTGCAGTTTTTACCCTCATCTTATCAAAAGAGTCTTTAAAATTGAAATCATGTTTCTTTAATTTATAAAGAATTTAAAGGGATAATTTTGTTCAACATCAAAAGCATTTCTAATGTACTTAAATTTAGCTACTTTATTTTCTGCAAATCTAATTGTACAACGGAGCAAAGCGTTTCGAGTGCATTTTAATAAATGAGGAACATCATAAATAATTACTATGACTTCAGAATTGACGACAAACGTGTGAGGAGTAGAACCTGTTGTATTATCTGTACATAATTCAGATAATGCTTTTCTCTGAGTTGAACCTTGGTCGCAAACAATAGCCTTTACTATCAGTCCAATCTCTTGCAATTGAACAATAACATTTTTATGATACATTTTAGATTACTACTCGATATCGTATTAGTAGTAAAGTAGTAAGCTATTACTTGCTTCCATGATTTCCTCAGACCACAGTATCATTAAAACAAGAGCATGGTTTGCTGCCTTAGAAGTTCGACCACAACTCACCCAAGTCTTCAAAACCCGAAATTTGTTGTTTATGTGCTTCGTAGTGAAAACCGTGACTTAACGACATTTCGTCAAATACTAATGTGCAATATCGGTCCAATTTGTGCATTTCGTTGCTTTAATTTTTAACTGTTCCAAAAGTAGTTTATTTACACCAGTTCGAAAGGAATTTTGATAACATATATTTCAGAGTGCGCGATGATGGTAGCTGGAAGTAGGCGAGCAGATATTTGTAAACACGAGGGCTACGTTTATAAATAGATAAAGCAAAAGCCTTATCTTCTTCTGCCATCGTCTTCAGAAGGAGACGATCGACATTACGTAGTTGCGACTGAATAAAATGTTGGTAACTTATTTAGTTTTGTTTTCTATGCAGTAAATACATTATTATTTGACATATTTTCAATTTTTTCAAAGCATTCCTTGCGTCACACAAATTCTTCTAATTTT
>JASTWP010001202.1:0-84569 GCA_030770255.1 Temnothorax ravouxi
TGAGGCACGAAATACTATTGGCGCTTAAGCTGCGTTTGAAGAGCTTGCTATCGTTATCGCGCTATTGGCTCCTCGAATGAAGTTCATAGCGTTTGTGTTTATAGCATTAATAGCGTCTCCCCGAATGCACCCACAGAGAGTGGCGCGTTGGTACCACTCTCTCCTATAGGCTCTTTACGCGCGGTAAAAGGGCGCGACGCCAGTGTATAATAGGCAATCAAATATTAATAACCAGCATTAATTAGCTAATAATGACGCCCGCGAAAAAATCAATTACTATAACGTACAGCATTCTGTAAAAGTCTAATTTTAATTAAAGATTAATTAATATCAATTATTGTGTATATTTAAGGAGTCATTATACTTTGACGGCTAGCTATTTTTAACAATTTTTTTTCACAGTAAATACACCATGTAGTGAAATGAATCTTTTTGGGATTTATTAGGGCACTCTTAAATAACACCAAAAAATGTTTGTCATTTATCGTTTTTATAGCGTCAAAATGGAGTGTCAAAAAAGATGCAAGTTCGCTGCGTTGATCAGTTTTTTCATTCAGGCTTACCTGAAACAAAAAGTCAAAAAGATTCTTAATCTGTATGAGTCCCGAACTAAAATCAGGTCAAAATGTTTATTTTATTTTACTTTTTACATTAAAAAATACCCCCCAAAAAGCTGATTTTTTTCAAATTTTTCTTCAAACCGGCGCTATTTTGTTACTTTTAAACAAAAATTATTAATTTTAGTTCGGGACATAGCGACACTCATACAGATAAAAAATCTTTTTGACTTTTTGTTTCAGGTAAGCCTGAATAAAAAAACTGATCGATGCAGCGGACTTGCATCTTTTTTGACACGCCATTTTGACACTGTAAAAACGATAAAATAAAAAATTTTTTAAATTATGACAAAATTTTTTTCCTGTTATTTAAGAGTGCCCTAATAAATCCCCCAAAAAATCATTTCATTATATGATGTATTTACTATGAAAAAAATGGTTAAAAATGCCTAGTTTTTGGGCCGTCAAAGTATAATGACCCCTTAAGTATAAGCCTCTGCACGCGCCGCTATCAACGTCGTATCGATGTCGATTAGACGTCTTTTCAAATTTATTACGTGTCATTCACTTAGACGTCTATTAGATGTCTATTAGATGTCGAAAAGTAAATTGAGCTCAAAAAAGTGTTTTATGAACAATGCACCGTTATTGTGTGAATATTAGGTTTTAATTGTCTCTAAGAAAACGCAGTAGCATAAAATCACATAACATCTAATTCAGATATTTCTAGACGTTGTTTTAGACTAGACGGCTCCGACATCTAATAGACGTATATCCGATCTCGCGTTTCTCCCTGGGATGGTTAGGTTCTCAGCACAAGAACATTTGTAACACGCTACGTTACGTTAAGTGCTGATTTATTTACATTTGTGTGTAAATTCTGACTTACTACGCTCAGATCAAGTCTAAATTTACGGCCTAAATATATGTAATTACTTACGGTAACGTAACGTGTTCAAATATTCTTGTGCAGAGAGCCCTATCCACTATCTAGTAGAGTCCTAGATAATAGAGAAGCGACATTGAAATCGATAGGTGCGATATATCGATAAACCCGCCATTTTGTTTCTCCATATGGAGAAGACCACGGTCAAAGGAGGTTAGCATAAAATGACGCGTAAAGTATAGTTTGGAGTAGTTTGGACGCTCATCCATGTATTGGAATTGGCAAAAAGTAAAACGACGAGGAGACAACCTATCAAGATAAAAAAAAATGTAAGTAAGGAGGATAAGATGTAAATATTTTTTAAGAATATTCATTATTTTAAATATTTTATTTTTCTTATAAAAAATAATAAATTTATTATTTTGTAGTTACAATGGCAAGAAAATGTGTTGCTTTATCATGCTCAACAACATCAGAGGAAAATAGATTTCAATTATTTAAGTTACCGAAGGATCAGCTACTGAGAAAAATATGGAGTAATAAAATTGTACAAGGCACTAAGAGCAATGAAAATTATTATACAATGGAAGAAAAGTATCTTGGTGAGATATGAATTTTTTTGACAGAGTATTAAATTTTAGTTCACGTTAATCAGCATGGCAGGCTTTGTATTTTAATTTGACTATTATAAGAAACTAAACTTGTCATAATTAATGTAAATGTCCTGTAATGGCATTGAATATGTATGTTCATTAAATGGCTTCGATGGGAGACTATCGTTAAAAACTGAAGGAATTGCTCCGATTTTCAGTTTCCTCTTACCATCTTCTCTAACACGCTCCCAAGAAAACCTGTCAAAATGCTCCTGAAAAAATATGCATGCTATCAGTAAATGACTTCGCTATATATGTATATGTATATATTTGCTACACTGCAGCTTACAGAGCACACAAACAATGGATCCTTAGGCTCCCAAGTAGATCCATTAATATTCCTAATATTGTTAATCCATCTAGCTTTCTGTCCTTCATTTCTAGGAAAACGATGAAACATAAGAGTTTTGTTGTTGTTTTTGTCTCCTACCTTCCGTCCCTTACTTTTGTAAATATTTGTACACGTATGTATACAGCACTTTATCTTGAAGAGGAAAAAAGAATGTTTCTTATAAAAAAACAATAGAAGTTTAATATTCTTTTCAATAGGTAGAATAATTTATATTTAATAAAGATTTATATATGTGAGAGTACTTACGTCATAATTAATAGGAGAATACGCAGGAAAACGACCGGATAAAGCACGTTCCGCTCGAGAAAGCATAGGCCCACGTAGGCCTTCTCAAACCATATGATCCTCACCGGCTCTCGTACCTCGAATTGCGCGTGCTCATGACTACGTAGTACCGGTCTCGAAAGGCACAGCCAAGGCAGCTGCTTGTGCAGCTGCGGCACGATATAGTACAGGAGAAAGCCCAAGCAACTCACGATACTCCACAGTACCGGATTAAGCTCCGGTTGCAGGGCGGTGAACACCGTCGTACGATGAATTCCGAAAGACAGGGTGCCGATCACCGCGCACACGATTAGATCGTTCTTCAGTTTGGCGTTCACTGTCGAGCGTAAAGGCTCATCTACACGACAAGGCGTAAAAGCGCGGCGCAAGGGCGCAGGCACAAACTTAAGCGTAGGCGCAAGATGTCTGCGCCATGCTCGTCTACACAGAAACACGCGACGCAGGCGCGAAGCAAGCGCAAGTCGCGTAGAAACGTTTAAACGTGCAGTCCACGTGGTGCAGTCGTGTCAGTCGTGAGAAATCTAGCGTAGTTTAAATTCATCAGTTAATATGGAACCTGATGAGGAAAGGTTTTTTATTCTCATCGCGTGCGTGGGAGTATATATTGTGCTTTATCATCATCAACTTCTGCTACACAATATTCAGAGATATCGTGGACGTGGCAGGGGACATAGGAGATGGTGGATTCGACCAGTAAATCGACAAAGAGAACATCAAGGATTCTACCACAACCTTATATCAGAAACCCAATTGGCAGACCATGAAGAATTTTTTGCTAACCTTCGAATGTGGCCGGAGCAATTTGAATTTCTACATAACATCGTATGTCCATTGCTTGAAAGGCAGACAACTGTGATGAGAGAGCCTCTGCCATCAAAACTGAGGCTAGGAATAACATTGATGTGAGTATAGCTTATCAAAAATTATCTTTATCGTCATTGTTTGTAACATCGTATATACGAAATTATTTTATTGTTGTGCTTTCATATGTATGTTTAAATATTGCGTAATTTTCTTTTTAGGTTTCTTGCTCAAGGTGGAACAGTCCAAAGCTTGCATAATAAGTTTCGTGTTGGTAAAAGCACAGTACATCGGATCATTGGAGAGACGTGCAAGGCAATATGGGAGAAGCTGCAGCCTATTTACCTGCCTCAGCTGACTAGGAACGATTTTGAAAGAATGGCTGCACAATTTTTTGATCTGTGGCAACTTCCTAATTGTATGGGTGCTATAGACGGCAGGCATATGCGCATTAAAGCACCACCTATGTCAGGCAGTGAATTCTACAATTATAAGGGATTTTTCAGTGTTGTTCTTTTGGCAGCAGTAGATGCTCATTACAAATTTACTTGGGTGGATGTTGGACAGTATGGTAAGTGTGCATACTACTATTGCCACTATTTAAAATGTCAAATTTGAAGGATCTGGTTGCAATTGTATCTGTGCATTATGTTTTAGGATCCATAAGTGATGGTGGAGTTTGGTCAAACTCTGACTTTGGACAAGCTTTGAATCATGGCGAAGTTGACCTACCACTGGACAAACCTCTTCCTGGAACTGACATCTCCTTTCCACATTTCTTTGTGGGTGATGAAGCATTTCCCCTAAAAAAGTACCTCATGCGTCCCTTTCCTGGAAGGATGCACCAGGTGCTGCCAGATGAGCAGCAAATTTTTAATTACCGTTTATCTCGAGCACGGCGTGTATCAGAAAATGCTTTTGGCATACTGACAATGAGGTGGCAGGTTTTGAATTCACCTCTAGTGTGTTCTGTGGAAAAAGCCGAAGACATTATCAAAGCCTTGGTGTGTCTGCATAATATGTTAATGGACAATAAAGATGATGGTTACGTAAATCCTGTACAATTGGAGTTGGAACTACAAGATGGCAACATTCAGGCAGGAGCTTGGACAACTGCTCCAGTAACTGAAAATTATTTTCAAAGACTTGGCAGAGTAGGAGCCAATAGGGCAGCTTCAATAGTTAATGGTATGAGAGAACACCTTGCTAAATACTTAGCCTCAGACATAGGCACTTCTCAGGCACCCTGGCAATTTGAGCGGGCATTTCGAGGTACTCGTTTGAATTTACCACAGTAAATTCAAGATCTTGGTAAGTCCTTTACTATTGAAGCTAATAAAATAAGTAAATAAGTAAATGGTAAAATTGATTATCGCTTTCCAGGGCATCGTTGTGGACGTGTCTTTTGCGTCATTCTTCGTCTCGCAATTTTCCGGGCAAACAGGTGGTGCATTATACAGCTGGCTGGATGAGCTTGCCTCACTAGATTGCGATCTCTATCGTAGCCTGGTGCAGCATTATAAGGGTGATATTCGTCAGCTAGAGTTGACGTTTTCCCTCGACGAGGACGTGCTCAGCAAGTTGGTCTCTTTCTAATTTATGACGCATTGTACGAAAGATTCGTTATAGAACGAAAATGAAATATATGAAGTCGCCCGGTCGATATCCATACTATCGCGTATATATATGTCGTAACTCATCATTTGCCTAAGTCTCTCTTCACGTTCCATTTTCCGCATTAATTTTGTACAAGGATTACATTATAAAATTTCTCACAATTTTTTTCCTGTATCTTTTCTAATGTTATAATTATGTAATTATATAAATATAGATACTGTATATACAAAATCTTCGTTCTTTTTTTAGAAGACAATACGAAATCACGTAGAAGTGTAGAAATGTGCTTAGGCGTATTGGTAAAAGATATATAGGTAAACAAAATAAAAAATCTTTATCACATGAGAATTAATACTATCATATTAAATTGATAAAATAACAAAATATAGCTTTAAAATTATATTTTAATTACTGGGACTAGATTGCCAGTTCTTTAATATAGCAATAGAAAATGTGTAGAACTAATATATCTAAACATTACACATAAATTTCATGAAATTCATAAAGTTCTACCATTATATCTGCAAAATTATAATTCTGCGCGTACGTTTTTTTTTATTTCGCATAATTTTGTCATACTCAATTCTCTTTTCTCCGAAATTAAGCGTCGCAGCAACGCTATTTTAGCATCTATAAAGGCAGTCTTGTCTTTCTTCGGGCCTCTTTTCTTCTTAAGATCTTGCGGCGATGTATAAAAAATACATTCAATCGATGTGTAGAAGGAAAGATTTGATAAAATAAAAGTGTTGCTCTGCTTCACAAAACGAGATATTATAAATATATATCTTTTATTCAATAAAATGTAAAGCATTTACACTCTTTAATATAATTCAACTTAAAACTAAGTCTTCAATTAACATAAGGATACTTTGGTATTTATCACAGCTGATAAAATTAGAGAAACCAGTCTTCCTTTTGTTAAACTAAACAGAAATCCTCAATTAACATAAAAGTAAATAATGTTAGAACGACTAAACCCAAAAAATTAAATTAATACACATTTTAACTCAGCGATTTTAAAATAAATTTAGTACTTGGCTATCACAGCTGCATTGAACCAACGCTTATACATTTAATTATCAATACGAGTTTCAGATAATTCATAGTCCCCTGAATGTTTTTTAGTATATTTTTTAACAACTGTCATCATATCCATGATACATGACAGCCGTTCTTCCTCAGGTACTCTATTAAGTGCAACAGCTACAAAACCTAACATTGCTTCTACATCTGATGACGTATTAGGGCCACCAGGATGGGGTGTTGGCTGTACTGGCTGTGATGGCCCAAACCTTTCAAGGGCTGCACCCAGAGATGCAGCCAGAAATGAAACGTCTTTTGATGACTGAGAAAGTTCGTCATTTGTTTTCTCAGAATCCCGCTTCCTCTTCTTCACAAGATCTTTTGGAGGCACTGTCTTGGCCGGCTGAATAGAGGCCGCCATGGCTTTCAGAATTGTTACTGAGGCGGTATCTCCTGATGCTTTCTGAATTGCACATTCCCTTTTTTCTGTTTCATTGGATATGTTTGTTCCACTTATATTGGTTGTATCTGAGTCCAAACCTGTACAACAATAAATAACCACCTTTAATAAAATTTCATTATGTTGAATCAAAAGTAATATTTAGTTAAAAAAAATTTTATAAGACTTACTAGATGAAGTAGATGAGGGCAAGAAAATGAAGTCTGAATTCCATATAGGTGAATGTGTAGATTGTTTGCCTAAAGAACAAAGAAAATGCAAAGAGGAGAATTTAGCTGATTTGTAGATAATAGCCGATATTTTAAACAAACTGAAATCAGGGGATTATTGCCTACCTTGAACAGGTGACTGAGATCCAACGGGATCCAACTCGGATTGAACAGTAGGTGACTGAGATCGAACAGCTGAAAACTCGGGTCGAACAGCAGATGACGGAGATCGAATAGCTGAGAACTCGGGTCGAACAGCAGATGACGGAAATCGAATAGCTGAGAACTCGGGTCGAACAGCAGATGACGGAAATCGAATAGCTGAGAACTCTGGTAGAACAGCAGGTGACGGAGATCGAATAGCTGAGAACTTTGCTCGAACAGCAAGTGACTGAGATGGAACAGCTGAGAACTCAGATCCAACAGCAGGCCGTTGAAAATTTGAAGTTGTTCTGTGAAAATTCACATCACCCTTTAACTTTTGATCAGGTTCAGTTAACATGACTCATACATACCGTCGGGCTATAATATGATCCGCAAGGAATAGAAGGTCATTGTAAAAGATCCAAGTAGACTGGTAGATAGGCGTGTCAGCCCCTGCTCCTGATCTTGGCAGTGACATTGTGACCTTTTTTCTTTCCTTTCCAAACTTTTCACGGAGACGATGAAAAAGTTTTTCTGCTTGCAAACCTAAAAACAGAATAAAGTCAGACCATATAATTGTTTATCTATAATTAATTTACATGAAAATAATTATTTTAAATATTATTTTAATAAAAAATTTAATTAATTTTATATTTTAAAAATTAAATTTTTACTAGTACTTTAAATATAAAAATAAAATAATTTTTAAAAATATATTATTTTTTATATTTATTTTAATTTTGTACTTTTTTTATATTTTTATATATTTTTTAATTAATAAATTGATATTTTATTATAATTAAAATAAAAAATTTTTTATTAGCAACAAGTTTCTAACCTCTATACATATGCCTCAAATTTACTTACCAGTGAGTGCTGGGATCATCGCTGCCCCTAAACTTGCCCAAGTGTTGGATTTTTCTTGGCAATTGCTATAGCCCTTGCTTTTTTTCGCGTACAGTTGTGTATTGGGGCGCACAAAGTGAATGAACGTACGGATATATATCGCACGTTCTTCTGACACATTATTCCCTATTGCTTCGTTACCTTCGTCCTCATTATAATTTACTTAGTTCATCCATATGTTCAACGTTCACACGATTCACACTATATAGAGACAAGCCGGCGATGATACGTGAGCGACCCAAGTCAATTTAACCTAGAAAACAGTCGGCGTAACGTGGGCGCAGGCGTTGGAAATAAAAATAATTTATTTCCGCTGCGCCACTGCGCCGCGCCGCTACGATAGGAAACAATCCTCTTGCGCCTGCGCCTGCGTCCTTACGACGTCTTAAGGCTCATCTACACTTCTTCTTCTTTTTCTGTGATTGGCCTTCAAGCAGTACTGCTCCGAAAACGGCCAGGACGAACCACTTGTCGAATAGCCGTAGATGGCGTATATAGACAATGTCTTAGGCCACGAATGGCACCGCTGCATGTCTGGGAATCGTGCCCAGAAAAACCGCCGGCTGAGGCGCATGCCCAGCTCGCCGCGGCAGGTTTCTATATAGCGTTGGCAATCCCCGCGCTAACGCGATAGGGATAATGGACTAGGGTTGAAGATTCATTGACTTGCACGCCGCAAGAAGGAGGCGGACAAACTGACAAGTTGGGGTGTTTAAGAATGGGAGTATGTTTCCGGGAGACTGAGGAGAAGTTTTGTCCATATACTTAATTAAATAGAAGGCATGGATGGAAAACAAATTACAATTAAAGATTACATGATTGATGTCTTGGATGGGGTTGCCACAAGGACAAGCCCCAGATTCTATGATATTTTTTCTAAATAAGCTGTAATTCAGATTGTAGTGTCCACTGCGTAGCCTATTAATTAAAATGATTTCTTTTCTTTTAAAAGGTTTTTTGTGGAACCAAGGACGATCCTTGCCAGAGTGGAAATGATTATAAAAGGAAATGCCTTTAAATGCACCGCAGCAACGCAAATACTCTTTAAACTGATTACGAAGAGTTTCCTTAGCGATTGAATAAAAGTCACAATGGGGGATTTTGAAATTGGGGACAAAGCCCCTTCTGGCAGCCTCTTTAGCAATTTTGTCCGCTTGTTCGTTACCCGTGATGCCTCGGTGCGACGGAATCCAGGCCAATTGGAGATTAACGCCCCTGGAGGAGAATTGATGGATCTTTTCCCTAATTCGGGGAATAATGTAATTTTGTTGTTTTGCAGCGCATGAGCAAACATTTTCCAAGACGCTTTTGGAATCAGAGAATATTACCACTTTAGAAAAATTTTCTTGACCGATGGTTATTAGCACTTGAAGGATAGCCCATGCCTCAGCAGAAAAGATTGTGGTTTCTGCAGGCAATTTGTGCATAATTTGCAGGTTCAGATCTGGAGAGAAGATACCAGTGCCGACATACCCGGATGCGCTTTTGGAGCCATCCGTGTAGAAGGATATGGCGTCCTTCCTCAGCTCTTTGGATTGTTCTATAAAGATGGAGTTGACGTTCTGGATGTTCGGATCAAAGCTGAATGATACGTAATGAATATTAATGACGAGTGATTGGAAGCTGTGATTGAATACTGGTAATATAACAGATTGGTAAATTTTACTCAATTTACCTAGAATGGAATGAAAATACTTGTAAGACGGAATAGATTTAGTGGCGATTTCATAGTTGTGTTGTGATCTGGTTAGAGGGAGAATATTGTCAAGACTAAAAGTCACTGGGCTGAATTCCTGAGCTATATTTTTTAATACCAGTTTTGATGTTAGATATTTAAATCTTAACTGTAGAGGTGGCTCTTTAGCTTCGTCGAGTAGTGTATTAATTGGAGTAGATTGGCGGTAGCCAAAAGCGATCCTTATGGCTTTATGCTGGATGCGTTGTAGCTTCTCAAAGATAGTAAGGTTGCCACGTAATTGATAAATTTGGCATCCGTAATCCATGTTACTGCGAATGAGTCCCTTGTATATCATATCCAGTTGTTGGGGATGTGCGCCCCACCAGACTCCGGCGAGGGCAGCCATAACACTTAAAGCTTTTCTGCACTTACTTATGGTGTAAAGAAAGTGAGGTTTGCCACTTAACCTGGGGTCTAGTAATATGCCCAAAAATCTAACTACTTCACAGTATGGAATTGGGTTGTTCATGATAACGATGTCAGGAATAAACATCGGAAGTTTTTTCTTGTGGGAGAATATCATCGATTGCGACTTAACGGATGAGAGCGAGAGACCTCTGGCGAGAAGAAACTCATATATTTTATGGATCGATTCATTGATCGAGTAGATAGCTGCGTCCAGATTTTTATTTATGGAGTATATGACCACGTCGTCCGCATATAAAAGAATCTTGCAATCCGGATTAATTAGTTTAGTTATGTCCTTGATGTAAATGTTGAAGAGAGTGGGGCTTAAGATAGAGCCTTGAGGAGAGCCTTTTCTGTAATAAAGCGGGCCGATTTTTTCACCGTTTTGCGTGTAGAAAATAGATCTATTGCTGATTAAGTTGAGAATGAATTTCCGGAAGTGCGCTGGGACTCCAATGTTGAATAGGCCCTTAATCAGAATATGCGGAAGGACGTTGTCGAAGGCGCCATCAATATCGAGGAATGCTGCAACTGTATAAGCTCCCTTAAGGAAACCTGCCTTAATATTGTTTGTTAAGGTGGTCACGCTATCTAAACAAGATTTGGCGTTTCTAAAGCCTAGTTGTGAGTCTGACAGAAGGTCGTTGTGTTCGAGGTGCCATCGTAAACGATTATATAGGCATTTCTCCATAATCTTGAGAACGCAGGATATCAATGAAATGGGTCTAACCCCTTTGCCACCAGGTTTCGGAATAAATATGACAAAGGATGTGTGCCAGTCTTCAGGGAACAAACCACTATTAAGAAGTTTGTTGAAAATCTCATGAAATTTGCTCCAGAAAAATTCCGGGAGGGCGGTGAGAATAACATAATCGAGTTGGTCCAAGCCAGGCGCAGAGTTCTTTTTCATGGAGTCGAGAGACGAGAAAAGCTCTTCAATAGATATGGGGTCGTCCAGCCAATGGTGAAGACGTACTTCATTTGATGCATCCTCTTTGAGTAAATCTCCCAGAGTGGGATCCTCAGGAGAACAAGATGGAGGACATAACTTCTCGACGGCCGCTTGAACTAGTTTTTCCTTTTCGGATGAATCATTGATAGATTGTGACGTTAGATTTCGGTTTTTAAAAGCTTTGATGAATTTCCACACACGATTTATAGGGGTTTTAACGTCAAACCCTGCACAAAGATTTTTCCAGCTTTGTGCTTTCTGTTTCCTTAGGACTCGCTTGGCTACAGCAATTGATCTCTTGTAGGCAAGAAGATTCTCCATAGAATATTGGTTTTTAAGTTTTTTCGCTGCAGCTTTGCGGGAATCGACGGCAGTCGTGCAATCTTCATTCCACCACGGAGCAGAATGCCGTTTACTTTTAACGGGGAGGCTGAGGGGAGAAATGTTGTCTTTCCTGAGCGCTAACTTTACGCAAGATTTGATTATATTAATAAGTTGCGTGTATGCAGCGAGAGCATTGCTGGCGTCGATATTTTCCACTTCGTGCTTCAAGTTCCTTAAAAGAGAGGAGAGGGACTTGAGAGAGTTCTTGTTGAATCTGAGTCTGTGGGAAAATTTGACTTCGGAATCCAGAGTACCACTGATGAGAGTTGTGATAGGAAGGTGATCGCTGCTCCTTAAATCTCCGTCCTTCTCATAATCATAAATGCTGATGGTAGCCAGGTCAGCTGAGGCAATAGTTAAATCTATCACTGATTCAGTGCCGCTCGAAAAGTTGAAATAGGTGGGTGATCCATCGTTTAGGATAACCATATCGTTATCAGACACAGATGTGGCAATGCTTTCACCTGCATTGTCTGTTCTAATGTCGTTCCAATCCGGGTGGTGAGCGTTAAAGTCTCCAATTAAAAGAGCGTATTTAAACTGATTGGCAAATTTAAAAAGATTATCGAAAAAGAGGGCAGGAGTATATTGACCTGAATGACGATACAGGTTACAAATAAACAGTTCGCGATTTTGAAAGGGCAAAGTAATTCCTATCATTTCCACTGAGGCGTGCGCAAGATCTGATAAATCACAAATAGTAAAAGGGAAATTATCTCTAAGGAGAGTGCAGACTCCTCTGGAGCCTGCGGTGTCAGCGTCTAATCTAATACAATTAAAACCTTTGATATTGAATGGCTTAAAAGGATTTAACAAGGTTTCCTGTAAGCATATAATGTCATGTTTATGGGCGAATGCCCTAAATTCCGGGATTTTATTAATAATGCCTCTGCAATTCCATTGAAGCACATTAGTAGGACCTGCAAATACAGTGTTAGAGTTATTGCCTGCGAAGGTTGTCGAAAGTGCTCAAAGTGCGTGACAATGGATTAACTGGAAAATCCGAAGGAGAAGACAAAAGCGGGGGGACACGAGGTTCCTTATTTGGAAGCGGAGAAAGTAAGGGATGATATAGCGACAATATATTTTTAAGCTCAAATATTATTGAGGATAGGTAATTGAATACTTCTTGTGGATTACGCATAGGAAGTGTTTCATCCGAGTTGGAGGTTGAGCCAAGGTTAGAATCGGGATCTGATGAGTTTTCAGCTGAGAGGGAGGGTGATGAAGCTGGATCAACATCGGGAGATCTGCCATCTGGATAAAGAAGCATGTTCCGATGATCAATAGGATAAGCATAGTTTGGTCTGTTAATATTATTAGCCGCATGGGAAGGGTTGGATGAAGGCCTGGTGCGTGGATGTAAAGATGAGGGGGAGGGGCGGGGGCGGGGGGAAGTATTAAGGGAGTTTGAAACTGCATTCGCATAGGAGAGTGGCGTGTCGTTATAGTTATGGATAGCATAGTAACGGTTGTTAGATAAGAGGCCGAGAGATTCCGGAGAGGAGAAGGGTGAGGAGGGTGAGAGTCGTTTCGAGCTATTTTTGGAAGAAGGAAGGTTAGGGAAATTGAGATAATCAAATCTACTATCCGAATTTAACGGTTCGGATGAGCTTTTAATTTGTTTTTTAGCTTCAAAAAGAGGGATATTTTTAACCGCGGCGAGAGCATAAGCCTTTTTAAGATTTACTACGATAGGGCATTCAAAAGACTTAGCAAGGTGTTCGCCACCACAATTGATGCATTTATTAGGACAGGATTTTTTAGGACATTCAACTTCATCATTGTGCTTATCCCCGCCACAGAACACGCAGCGCGGTTTGCCTTTGCAGGTCCCACTAATGTGACCGGCCCTGAAGCATGAGTAACAAATCTTTACCTTTGGTACAAAGGGAATAACCGCGTGCCTAACCTTAAAAATAGTGACGCAGCCAGGCAAGACTTGCCCGGCAAACTTAACACATATCGTGCGTGAGGGCTCATATTTATATGAGTTACCGTCCTTAACCCTTCGATTAAGTCTACGAACTTCAATAACTTTGGGGGAGGATACTATGTCATTAAGCAGACATTCGGTAGTTAGTGATTGAGGAATGTCTCTAATGATACCGGTTTTTATCGTTTTGTATGAGGGAATGAAAGCTTTAAGATTGTAGCTGGCGAGAGAGCAATCATCAATGAGCCTGTTAGCAGCCGTGGCACTAGTAAGAATGGCCTGAACGTGACCTTTACTGATTTTTTTAATTTCGATAAGACCGTTTTGGGTTATTTGAGTAATTACTCGGCCTATAAGGAGTGGATGGGTGTTACCGGATTTGGTAGTGCCGTTAGAAACTTCCGGCTCGTTAATAGTCCGGATGTGCACAATAAAAGGACTTTTGTCCGTCGAAGCATAATGCGAATTGATTAGGTTGCGAACTTTCGATAACGGGCTTTGGTTAGGATTTGCTTTGCCGATAACTAAATTATCGCTATTACCTTGCGTTGTCGTTTTAACGTTTTTGTTTAGGGGGGCATTATCCGTATCGCTTGCAGCTCTCTTTCTGCTGTAGAGTTCAAAGTCCATCGAGGAATTAGACTGCGCAGTGGACAAAAGGGGTGGATTAACGCCATCGTCTCGCGTTACAATTGTGCTCGCGACATTGTTTTGAGTCGTGTTAGCTAGGTTGCTAGAGTCTGAAAGCATGTCAGACTTCTCATAATCATTTCCGAGGATATTATTGGAAGCTTCGAAGTTTTCATGGACTAGGAGAGGGATGGGAATATTGTTGACGGTACACGATTGCGAGTGCGAACGTGAGCTCGAGCTCGATCGAGAGCCCGAAGCCGATCGCGAATTAGAACGCGAAAAAGAACGAGAACGAGACTGTCGGTGCTCGTCACCGTCTGAGTTACGATTGTGTGTAGAGGATGTACGGGGAGGAAGTTCCGGGACCCCTCCCCCCGAAGGTTTGCAAGAGGCCGAAGCCCCTTGCATCTTTCTGAGCACGCACTTAACCGCAACCGAAAAGAGATTCGCGCACGTATAAGGTGACAAAGAAATGAACCGACGATGATATACGCCGGTAAAGAACGTAAAAAGACGGCGAAATATCGTCCGTCACACGCGGGATCACAGAACACACCGCGAGAAAACCGCACCTAGAACGTTCGAAATTATAACCGCACGGGAGCGCGACACGTCCGTCCGCGACCGGGCTCATCTACACGACAAGGCGTAAGACGTCGTAAGGACGCAGGCGCAGGCGCAAGAGGATTGTTTCCTATCGTAGTTAGCGGCGCGGCGCAGTGGCGCAGCGGAAATAAATTATTTTTATTTCCAACGCCTGCGCCCACGTTACGCCGACTGTTTTCTAGGTTAAATTGGCTTGGGTCGCTCACGTATCATCGCCGGCTTGCCTGAACCGTGTGAACGTTGAACATGGATGAAGAAAGTAATTATAATGAGGACGAAGCAATAGGGAATAATGTGTCAGAAGAACGTGCGATATATATCCGTACGTTCATTCACTTTGTGCGCCCCAATACACAACTGTTTCTGTGTAGACAAGCATGGCGCAGACATCTTGCGCCTACGCTTAAGTTTGTGCCTGCGCCTTTGCGCCGCGCTTTTACGCCTTGTCGTGTAGATGAGCCTTTACGCCTTGTCGTGTAGATGAGCCTTAACTTCTCCGGCAAAGGATCCACCAGCTCAGTATCTGACATTTGCTCGCCCACCTTGATCTTGACGTCTTTCTTCCTGCCGGACGTCTTGCTCTTGGTCTTTTTGTAACTCGCGGCCACGTTATCAGGCTGCGACGACGATATGTTTTCTATGATTTTGGCTTCCTTCTCCTCCGTGTACCAATGTCTCGCGCTGTCTCACCGGTCTCACGTGCAGCAGGAACGTACATTAACCTTACTTATTTAACCATAAGCGAGAAACAAAATGGCGCTGGACCACGTGATTTAGTTAGCCAATCAGACCATTCTTTTCAATGTCGCTTCTCTATTATCTAGGACTCTACTATCTAGCTCTATTCAAGCGATCCGCGGATCGCTATTTCAGACAAATTGGGGCAGAACATGAAATGCTTGAATCATAGAGAGGCGTGCGTACCTCTGGGGGGCTATTCTCGAAATAATGCGTATGCGCAAGTACTGATTTGCGAGCGCTCGATTTCAAAAGTGTATTCTCGAACCAAAAATGCGTGCGCGAACGGTAGCGCATTCGCAAATTTTCACTCGCAATGCAACGAGTGGGTAACAAACACTCGCATCTCTAATTGCGCATACGTTCCGTTAAAAAAGAGACACATATTTGTCAAAATAATGGAGTTGATAAATCAAGCTATAGCATTAAATGAATTAGAGGCTGCCGAAATTGCTGCAGAACGGAATCCTCGTCGAATTTTTGATGAACGTGATCCGTTTGAATTAAGTGATAATAGGTTTATCAAGATATTTAGGCTATCCAAAAATTTAGTTCATGAATTTATTGATGATGTTCAACCTTTTATGCAGCAACCATCGAGGAAATCTTTTTTAAGCATACAAAGGAAGGTATAAAAGTTTATTTATATAACTGCATATTACACATAATTTAACTTATTTTAATAATTTATTTATATTGTTTGACTAGTAGATATTCTCTGCATTACGTTTTTTTGCAAGCGGTAGTTATCAAATGGATATAGGTAACAATGTGGACATTGCCGTTAGTCAATCTTCGATATCAAGAAGTATTCACGAAGTAATTAATGCCGCTAATCAACCTAACGTAATGAATAAGTGGATACAATTTCCTCGTACTAGAGCAGAACTTAATTATCTGCGTAATGGGTAATTCATGCATGAATTACATGTTCTCATTTCTGTTTTCATTTCTTATGAATGTAATATGTGAAATATCATATATATAAATATATTATATACATACAAGTGAGAAAGAAACATATAAATATTTTTGTATTATACATATACAGATTTTACCGGAACCACAGATTTCCAGGTGTTTATGGGTGTATTGATTGCACACATGTTGCAATATTCCCTCCCAAAATTAATGATGAGGTTTATCCGGAGCATGTATATGTTAATCGTAAAGGATACCACTCAATAAATGTTCAATTAGTACGTATACTTTTTACAGCAGTAATATATATTTATGCATATACATATACACATATACATATATATATATATATATATGGAGTATACATATATATATATATAACTCCATTTTCCTTTTTAGATATGTGATTTTCGATTAAGAATCATAAATGTAAATGCACGATTTCCGGGAAGCTCACATGATGCGTATATATATGGAATAATTCAAATGCTAGACAACTAGCGGAACAAATGCAAGATATGGGAGAAATACTTTCTGTTTGCTCGGTATGTACAATATGTTTATGCAATTTTTTATTTCGTTTATACATGTTTTCATATGTATGCTTTAAACTCTCATATAATAATTGTTTCAATTTGCAGGTGATTCAGGATACCCTTATTTACGACCATGGCTGCTAACGCCTATTGCTAACGCACAGCCGATGACCCCAGAAGCTCGATATAATGAACGACAAATGTCGTGCCGTTCGTTGATTGAAAGGTGTAATGGCCTTTTAAAAATGAGATTTCGTTGTTGCCTAAAGCATCGAGTATTACACTATTCTCCAGTTATAGCTTCTAAAATAATCAACACCTCTGTTGTTCTCCATAATATGTGCATAGCACATAATGTACCAGATCCATTACCAGAAGAAGGGGATGATCTATTAGATTTTGGAATGTATGTTGATGACTGCGATATTATTCCAGAAATAAGAAATGCACGTAGGGTCAATCCGGATTTAGCAGCGGGCCGATTAGTCCAAAATCAAATAGTTAGAAACTATTTTACTTGAATTACACACACAATATATACTCTTTGTAATTATTAGATAAATATATTGTATAAAATAAAAGACAGGAAATTTATTTCTTACCAATCGTTTATTTATTTAATCAACTTTAATTTATATATTATTTAAAATTCGTTTGTATCACTGCGCGTATATATGTTTTAAGTATAATTTTAAGTAAAAGTAACTCTCTCTTACATTACAACATAAACTTTTTCATTTTGGTATTTATTTAACACCTAAGTATTTCTAGTTTTTGGTAAATATATTGGTTCGTAAGACATTTCTGTAGTATGCAAATATCACAATAAGAATGTGTACCTTGACAAATAAAAATACCGACTAGTGCCATAATTGCTAGTGAGATAATTTTGTAAATTAAAATTAATTACGTAAATAAAAATAAAATTAATATGTCAAGTATCACACACATTATATATAAAATTACGAATAAACATAAAATAAAATATAAAAAACATTTTCTTAGAGATAATATAATACTCTTAAAGCAAAAACCGTAGTTGAAATGAAAAACTAAAGATTATAATAACATACGAGTATAATCACATCGTGTTGCAATTATATTTTTTGCACATTTCTTCGCAGCTCTTGCCATGCGCTCCTGAGCTTTGGCCGTTCTTCTCTTACATAGTATGAGGTCGTCGCAGAATTTCTTCTTCATAGTATATGTCTTTTCGGCAACATCGGCTAAAATACGCGTAGAATCTTTTACTTCATTTACTTTTTGCCTTGAGGATGTACGTTTCGACTTTGTCAATGTAGATGGATCGTAATTTTCACTATTTTCGTTGTTATTAATATTTGATGTTTTGATGGTTGTCTCACTTGTCTCAGTTGCCTGTATAGCAGAAGCAGCTACTGAAGCTTGAATGACATCATAGTCATCATCAAGAAATTCTATATTTTCTGCTTCTATTGCCAAGTCATCCTACAGATATAAGTAGCAATTAATAATTCTAATTATTTATTAAACTAAGCAACTAGCATTGTAAAAGGATTTTAATTACAAACCTCTTCGCCCAAAGTCATGTCCATACATGATTCTGAAATATCTGCATGACCTTTAGTTAATGATGCTGGAATTAAATCCAATACTTCTCGTTCATCTGGTGTAAGAACTGCACTGCACTGTGACCCACCTCCCGTTTTACGTCGTTCCATATTTATCCCTGCTTGCTTCGTTTTACTGCGAGAGCGATAATCTTGCCAACACTAGAAATAAAATGTTTTGTTATTAATTTCTGGAGATCGATCATGTATCTTTTGCCATAGGGCGAATACGTGAAAAGTTATCTCTTTTTATTCAACACCAATAGAAGGAGATAGCCATGTGAAACTTTTCACTTTTCACGTTTCCGCCCTTTGGGAAAAAGTAACATGATCGCTGCCTGGAATTATATATTTGGTATATTTAGTAGATTGGTAAATATCCTGTAAATATAATTATGAAAAGAAATATAATTATAAAAATTAGTACATATAATTATTGTAATTACCTTGCGCCATGATTTCCAATTTTTCTCCGCACCGTTGCAAGCATTCAAAATGTCGGTCACTTCTTGCCATAACTTTGCTGCATGATCGTACGTAAAAGTTTTAGAAAACTTTCCCGATACTAATTCTGGATGAACTTTCATAAATTCGATGAGCAAACATCTTTGTTCTTCTGTTATATTACCGGTTCTTTTCTTTTTATCCATGGTGCTGTAAAACATAAAAAAATAATGCTGTTAAAAAATGGTTAAGAAAATAGAAATTTGCATACTGAATATGTACCTCATTATTTAAAACCTCTATACTCAATAACATATTCCCTAAGCCATGTATGTACATCAATATAGCCTAAATAAAAAATATTAATTACCTTGATTTGAAAACGCGAGGTATGTCCAGATTTAATAAAGATTATTCCTTGATACATACACTGAATCAGAATTTGCGCCGACCTCTTTATCAATTCGCCAGTCTGCAAAAAGGCAGTTTTTGGATTAGTTTTCTAATAAAAATGCATATCTAAACTACTGTCTTATTTGTTGGATTAGTTTTCCAATATAATTGCACGTCTGAACTACTAAGTCTTAATATAAGTTATATTAAGCTCGTTTATAGAACATAATTGTCTATCGAATTGCTACCTTGATGTCTAAAATTCGTCCTTTGTATCGACACGTGCAGAGTAGTGAGCAGAGCAAAGAGGTTATACTTACAAATACCAATGTCAGTTAGGTTAATATTTGCACTGTTGCCAGATGTAATTCGTGTTCGTATGCGCACGATTCCCATCTAGTTTCGAGCACTCGAATCTTTCATTCGAGAATAGCAGTTGTTGAACGTATTCGCATCTTCGACCGCTCGAATCGTGCGTATGCGCAAGTTTGCGAGTGATTCGAGAATAGGGCCCGGTCAAATTCTGACTCCGAGCGCTTCTTCGTAAGCACCGTACCAGTGCAGTGGTCGGAGCAAACTTG
This sequence comes from Temnothorax ravouxi, assembly GCA_030770255.1. Taxonomy (NCBI): domain Eukaryota; kingdom Metazoa; phylum Arthropoda; class Insecta; order Hymenoptera; family Formicidae; genus Temnothorax; species Temnothorax ravouxi. Next base: position 19,753 of record JASTWP010001202.1, read on the forward strand.
TCTGCCACGAATGGCGTCCTCACAAGATAGGTGACGCGCAAGTCCGCGGACCCGCGCGCTCCCACCGTTCGGTGGGCGCGCTCTGCGCTCTCATCCTTCTCTCTGGTTTTGGAACGTAGCCCACTACGTAGCCGCAATTCGTGTGCGAGTTTACTTCTATAGGGGACTCTACTGTTTATACCGCAACAGGCGCCGCTTAGTGGTGAAACTCCACAGTTTCACTTCGCAATTTACGCAATTGTCGCGAACGCGTTGTCGCTACTGCGTTTTGCGACTGAATCCCTTTAGGATTGTCGAAATTTCCACTTTACATCGCCGAACCTCGTTTTCTACTTTTCAACAATTTTTTTTGTTTCACGGTAATTTTTCCGCAACTTTGAGGTTCTCCGTGTATGAGTTCCGACGGGCCGACGTAACAACATCGCCGTGGCGTGATAAAGAGAAAATGGCCGCCGCCGCGGCTGCCGCGCTGCTCGACGAGCTTATGGGCAGAAACAGGAACGTCCTGCCCAATGAGAAGCCCAAGGAACTCAACTGGGAGGATCCTGAGGTAAGCTCGCGTTGATTGCTGAACATCTTCGAAGAGCCTCTGTTAGCTACTTTGCAAAATCTCAATTCCCACTTTCGAGAATTTTTACTTTCCATCTCGTTAACCCTGTCTCTTGACAAAATGATGACCTTCTTTATCCATGAAAGTTTTCCTAGATTCTAAGATGTGAACAATGAGAATTTGTACATATGAGCCCTAAATAATCGAATTAATAAAATTTTAATATAAGATTTCTTGAAATTAATTAATCCTCCGCTCCTTTTACTTTTTCTACATTCTACTGTTTTTTTATTCTCTTGTAAACTTGGAGGTTGTACTTTGTATCCGATAAGATTTTATTTCATGTATCATGTATAAGAAAGTTTAATCGAACAAAATTTATATCGAAGACTGGAACACAATACCTACAAAGGTACAGACAAAGGTAGGCATAGAGAATAGCAACAGAATGTAGATTTTTAATCTATCGGAACCGTGTATCAATGCATTCTGTTCTTATTCCTTGTTTCTATTGCCTGTACCTTTGTATTGTGTTCCAGCCCTGACCCCAGTTGCCAAGATTCAAAGAACCAAATATTTACAAATTAACCTAGGTCTTCTAAGTTTACTATTTATTTTTAGGAGTTAAAGTCATGCGATTGTTAAGAAGAATAATGAAGAAGTTTATTAGTTATTAGAACTAATAAACTTGTATCATTTTTCTACCAGAAGATTCTTTGAAAAGTTTAGTAGTCTTTATTGTTACTGTTTTGTTACTGTTCTTTAAGAAGTTTATCTATTAAGTTACAACTATTAAAAATTAGATATTTACATGTATATTTTTTTTATTGAAAGAAGATTTAAAACATCAAGAAAGAACAATGTAATGGAGAAATTGATATAAATATTTTTTTATTATTCTGAAATTAAAATATGATTATTAATAATAGATACTGTTGTATCAGTTTCCTTAAACTTTATTTAAAACTCAATTATTTTACACTACTTTATGCTTATTTAAATATATGGAGTTTTCTTATGTTTTAGTTTTGCAAGCTGTATCTGGTGAAATTCTGTCCCCATGACTTATTTGTTAATACAAGAGCGGACTTAGGTGCCTGTCCCAAGGTACACGATGACGAAGCTAGGGAACTTTTTGAAAAGGCGTCGCATTCGTATCGTAAACAGCAATATGAGGATGAGTTTATTAGGTATTGTCAGAGTATGTTAAACGAAGTGGAGAGAAAAATCATAAAGGGAAAGCAGCGGTTGGCACTGATTGGGAGAACAGAAGCAGTAAGTTTCACTAGAAGATCGTATTATGAGCGCAGAATTGTAATTTAATAACTCTTGTAGCCGACATTAACTCCAGCCCAAACTCAGAGGAATGAGGAGCAGATTGCCTTACTAACAGAGAAGATAAATAAGTTGGTGGAGGAGGCCGAGCAAAGTGGAATTCAAGGCAATGTGGAACAAGCGCAGGGCCTAATGCGTCTTTGCGACCAGTTGAAAGAAGAGCGCGAAACCCTAAGGAAATCCAACGACAACAGTCATTACAATCAAGTAAGAATGAAACAATTATTTAGATGTATATAAATTATAGTTATAATCTATAACCGATCTCTACATAGTTTTATACAAATAAATAATTATAAATGATCTATGATTTGCTACTTCAATTCTTATATTAATTCTACAGCATTTACTTGCAGACTGCTGAACTGGCGGCTGCACAGGAGAAACAAATGGAGGTATGCGATGTGTGTGGCGCATTTCTTATCGTGGGCGATGCTCAGCAACGGATTGATGATCATCTAATGGGAAAACAACATGTGGGCTACGCAAGACTGAAGAGTGCTCTTCAAGAGATTATGGTAGGGACAAATCATGTCATTTTCTTCAATACGTTCCTCAAGTTGACTAAATTAAAGACTAAATTAAAATTTCGTTTATAGAACAAACGCGAGAAGGTGCGTGACGAGAAAGAACAGAGAAGAGAGGAGGAACGGAAGCAAAGGGCGCGAGCGAACGAGGAGCTCGACAGACGGCGGAGAGACGGCGACAGAGATAGAGATCGCGATAGAGATAGGGACAAGCGTCGTAGGCGAATAGATGACGACAAGAGCCGTCATGATTCAAGCGGTCATAGGTAGAAATCTCTCTATATTGTGATAGCGAGTTTTGAAAAATGTATTCTAAACCGTTTAATAAAGTGTTAGAATATCAATATAGAAAATTAATTAGGAAAGTTTTTACATTCGATAAAAATCAGTTCCTGCAATTTTACATTTCTAAAAGATGGTCACTGTTATATTTGTAGATTCTAGCAAAAATGTAACATTTCAGAATCAAATGAGCCAATCTAACGGTGATATTGCTTGTTACAGAAACACTGGGCATAAAAGTAGAAGTAGATCGCGAGACAAACACCATCGGGACGAAGATAGCCATCGACGTCACGGTCGAGATAAAGGTGAGTGATAATGTTGATCTTAACATGGTGTCGCTATCAGATCGCGATTGCAACCTGTATATCAGGCGTATTACGTTCTAGGATGATGCAATGACAATAATAATAATAATTTCAGGAAGTCGCGATCATCGAAGTTCCAGCCACCATAATCGTCGCCGTCACCGCTCGCGAAGTCGAAGTCACAAGTAACTTCTCTTGATTGGTTAGTGAGTGAGAAGTAAGCCAGGTATGCACCAAACAATATAACCATATTCGTCTCAATTACTGTACAGGTACTCTCTCGATCCAGGTGAGTTGCCATTCCGATGCACATAATACATATACATGATAATATAATCTGTGATGTTTGAAGCGCCGCGTAAGTCACACAGCAAGTTCGTCTCACTCTCTCTGAAATATGTAATTTGTCTCTCCGCCTCTCTCTGATCTTCCAGAAATGAACACCTCTCATAAGATTCGAGTAATAGGTTATGTTCTTTCGTTCTTCTGAAGGGTGCGGTCACATGGACTGATATTTTCCGCGTAACGCGTATCGCGTAACCAATCAGAACCGCGAATGAATAACCGAAAACGCTTCTTTGGTTACGCGGTTACGCGTTACGCGGAAAATACATGCCATGTGACTTCAGCCTTAATGTTAAAACTTGTTAATGGCGCAATGAAGTATGTAGAGCTGAATAGACAATGGTAAAATTTGCAGATTGTAACATTGTAACAAGTGTACTTATTATAATATAACTTTTTAAATATTGTCTACAAAGAAACAACGCTGGGTGCTTTCCAGCTTATGACACAAGTCGATACAAGTATCACTCTATCTTTGTTGTTCAGATGTTGAAAAAAGACAGAGTGACGCTTGTGTAGACTTGTGTCGCTGAATGAAAAACACCTGTTTTAACGTAACAGTAGTCTAATGCTTTTGTAGAGTTTCAAGATCGAGAAAATTAAATTTACATCTGTTTTCTTAGTTGAGTCTTTTTAGGCCGGTTCTACAATACGTCGTATGTCGGAGTCGGATGTCGGAACGCAGCCGTTGGTCCAATGAGGAAAATTCGTTTTCGAAAAAAGAATTCTCTCATTGAATCATTGGCTGCGTTCCAACATTTGACTCCGACATACGACGTGTTGTAGAACCGACTTTACAGTTTCAATTACACTATTGTTGCAATTATTTTTTGAAAAACTTCAAAATACATATAGTATCAATTTTTCTTCAAATTTCTCGAAATTTAATTTTTTCGAGCACTTTATATTAAAAGGCTTTTAACCATATAAAATTGCATTGCTTTAAAAAATATTGTTAGGATTTTTAGAAAGTAAATCTAATTTTTATAATATTTAAACTGATTAATTAAGTAAAAATTGGACATTTTAATCATTTCATTGGAAATTTAATTTGTTTTTTTACGTAACTCCGATATATCATTTCGCGCATTCTCGATTTATCTGCGAAGCAAGCTGGGAGGAGGTATACCTATGCTTGCTTTCATCGGTTAATAACTCTGTACCCGAGTAACAAGAGAGCACAAGTCTAAGAATTCGTTTTTTTCCAGGAGAAGCCCGCGAAGATCTATGGAATTATGGACATACACTTTCAAGATGAATGTGAATAAATACAATCAGGTTGAAACTCATCCAATATAACAAATTCATACTGTTTATTTAAAAATAAAACGAATTGTTTCTATAAAAATACAGCGTTTTTCTCTTTATTCTACATAGTCTTATCGCGTTTTGTTTTCAGATAATTGAATTCGAGGCTTATTCTTCGGGAACTGAACCTTGTGTATTATTGCTTTTCCACGTAATTTATAAAAGAACATCGTATTTCTCATTATGGGATATAAAGCTAAAGAAAAACCCTGGTAAAAGTCAATTTTGGACTTGGTTCCTTTCGCTTCTCGGGCACGAGGCTGTCTGTAGGTTTGTTAATGCCGTAATCTCGTTTACACGTCATTGAGAGAGAGAGAGAGAGGGGGGGAGGGAGAGAGAGAGAGAGAGGGAGAGAGAGAGAGAGAGAGAGAGAGAGAGAGAGAGAGAGAGAGAGAGAGAGAGAGAGATTTAGTGGTTTAGTGTGGAGGGGACAGCTCTCAGTACCCGCTTCATAGAGCTTCGTCCACGACTGCAAATGCACGAGTGCACAACTGCGAGTGCGCCCTGCAAACGTGTGACTGTGACTATACGAACCTCTAGCTTCTGCCACGCAATTGACGAGGTATTTATGCCGGAATGATGATATCAACACATGTACTTCTGCCAGGAGAGTTATTCCTTTGTTTTCGTGTCCCGTTGGGTCCTTGACTGACTAAGAATCTAACAATTTTTGAGATGCGAAGTTTTAGACAATATTATAAGGATCTTTAAATCGCCGGTATATAGGGCCATACATATTCATGCAAGACTAACGCTACTCCACTATTTTTATTATAAAAGAATGCACTTAAACGAGAATGCTATTTTTTAGCAAAGCCACTAAAGAATAGAAAGATATATAGATAATTATAATAGAGAATTTACTTGATATAAGAAACTAATATTTATTTTAAAAATCAAATTTAGGAGAGACATGATATTCAATTATTTGGATATTTTGTGACTCACGTAAGCCACCTCCCCAAATAATGAAAATTAACCCAATGATCTGCGTATCTTTCGATGTTTCTAATTGAGTTCGCAATTCCCTCAAGAGAACTTCGCGCGCTTGTTAAACAAACACACAGTCGACAGAGGGACAGGATTTTACCAGCATAAAACTGTCATTAAATAATGTTTGACTATTACATTGTATCACGGTGCCGATGACACTTTTGTGTAAAATTTGGATTATTTATTTTCAGGAAGAAGAGAAGAACAAGGGGAAGACTACGGGAACTCGCTCAAGACATCGTTTAACATATTGTTAAGGTAAAGATTTTGTATAATCTTAACAATAAGAAAGAGAGAGAGAGAGAGGGGGGCGAGGACAGACGAAGAAAATATTTGCGTTAAGATGCGCCAGAATCGATATAACTCGTGTTCAGAGTAATTGTTATTTTAGGCCATCTATACATAAACAGAATATCAGCAAGGTAAATTGTATGATACAATTTGTATTTGCTGTGCCGCGTTATAATAATAATGCTCGTAAGATTGTTATTTGGAATTAATAAAACAATGCCACATATCTCTCCGTTTGCTTTTCTTTTTATTTTGCTTACTTTTTTATGCGCGAATAGTTAAGTAATCTTTTTAATTGGGACTGAAACTTTAACTCGGATCTATCAGTTTTTTATCGTAATTATATTGCTAAAATAAAATACAGGGTGTCCTAGAACCTCACCGACAAACTTTGAGGAATGATAGATAGGTCACATAGAGGGGATCATTTTTTGTTAAGGAACATAATATGGTCGCTGACGCGTTCTTAAGGATGTATCGGAGTGTACAATCTTAGACAAAAGTGCATGAAATTTGAAATACTTGAATATCTACGCCTAACGTATAGTAAATCCAGATGTAAGATACTCAAATGATAGTAGGAGTCTTATTTTTACTCCTAGAAAGGTATTTTTTTACTTTACAAATGTTTTTTTCAGTATTATTTGTGATTTTTGTAATTGATGAGCCTAAACTTTTGGCAGTGAAAATGCCCTGATTTTAACTTTATAACGTCAAATTATTAATAAAATTAATAATTAATAATTATCATTAATTATTAATTTATTTCTTTAAGGAGGTTGGAGCAGTTTGGTCAATTCTAGATTTTCGTTTGTAAAAAATATATATGATAGTATAGGATCTACCGCATGTGTGAGAATTATTTCAGATTTATTGACCATCTAGAAGCTGAGATATTAATTTCCAAAAATGCGTCGTTTTACATGGGGTTATATGGAGAAAGCGTTGACGGCGATGATTGATCCCAATTTTCTTTAATATCTAGACTATAATATATTACAAAGTTAAAGCGATCGAAATTAGACTGAAACAGCAGTTGATAGTTCGCGAGTAGGTAGATGTGGCAACGCAACGTCGGCAATGTAACCTTAACCTTACCCAGAATGACAGAAAATTAACCGGCATTATGACTTGGGTCATTTAGAATTCTAAACCTTCTTTACATTATCTTGAACATTGAATTAGTGCTATACAAAAGGAATACTGTTGTTTTTAGTCGAATTGTGAGACATTGTGGAATTTTATTCGTTTATGAGATTTTTTTCATTTTCTTTTTAATCAATTTTTATAATATTTCGGGCATGCTATTTAAATGCCAATAAAAATAGAATACTTACATTTTACAACAATCTTTTTATTAGTATAGTAACATTAATGTTTTATATACACATATAGTATATAGATATCTCTCATTATAATGACTATTCAGTTACATGAGGATCGTTATTTTATAACGGTCGACTGTCATAAACTCTACTATCACATTTCGATATACTAACAAAAGATGAATATCGACGGTGGCTACGATAGTAATTTCTTAATCTCTGTAATTAAACTAAGCAAAATCGTCTCTTCCCATAAGAATACGTGTAAAATCAGTGAAAATTAAAATCGTTATATCTCAGCAACCGTTTAGTGGATTCGTTTCTACTTTTTTGTAGCACATCAGGAAGACTAAAAGAACATTGTCACAAATTTATATCCACTTGGTAGCGCTTTGAAAATAGGTCCGATACATCCTTAAGGAGCTATGCATCCGAATAGTCAGATCTCCGGTAAAATGTTTTGCACAAATAAAATTTAATTTAATTAACTCTCAGAAGAGTAAGATAGAAAGAGAGGGAGTGCACCCGGGTGGGGAATCGGAACGCAGTCCTGCAGTACAGTACGTAGGTGACACCCATACTCGACAGAGTGATGATTAAGTGACCGCAAAAATAGTTTCTTTTCACTCTTGAATTTAGACTTCTACTTGGTGCTAAATGATAGTCTATAATGAGTCATGTATCCTCAGAAAGTTTCAGATTGAGCCGGCTTTTTATTTTCAAGATATGGAGGGTCAAAGTTGGTTGCGTATTCGCTGTTTTAAAACGTTGAAATGGAAACTTACATAATAATAGGTTCAAAAAACGTATTCGTTCGCTGTTATGTGATTATTTACAGGTATACGCGAATATATGTTAATATAAATGTGATCAGAGTGAGTCCCCTCGCCTCTCACTTTCGGGGTGCTTGATTAGAGTGAGTCCCCTCGCATCTTTTTTTTTTCAAAGCCGGCTCAATCTGAAACTTTCTAAGGATTCATGACTCATTATAGACTATCATTTAGTACCAAGTAGAAGTCCAAATTCAAGGGTGAAAAAAGACAAGGGTGAATTAGGCTATTTTTGGCCTGTTTTTGCGGTCACTCTTTTATTTGTTCAAAATATTTTACCGGAGATCTGACTTTTCGGATGCATAGCTCCTTAAGGACGCGTCAGTGACCATATATATGTTCCTTAAGGTAGCTACTGCATTAGCGAAAACAAAGATTTTTGATTGGCATTAAACTATGTTATTCTATAGGGCATTATACGTGATCAGGAATTAATTCACGATTTTTTACCACGTAATTACGGAAATATAAGCATTCAAAGTTGGTCAGTTTTACATTAGGTTATATGTGAACGACGTGCAAAATCGTAATTAACGAGTTTTTACGAGTATTTTAAAAAAAGATTGAAATTTGGAAAACAGAAGATCTTATCAATTAAACTATTACGAATGATTTAAAAGAAAAAAAACGTTAGTTTACCATTGCAATAAAAAGATATTCAATATTAAAGCAAACAAAATGTAGCTAACAGAGAAGCTCTGGCTAGGTTGCGTCATCGGAAGCGTCACTCGGGTGTGCTCCTTTCTCCTTCTAACTTGCTGAGATAGAAGAAGAGGGGAGTAGGCTCGTGTGCGCTCGGGTGACGTTTCCGAACGCAGTCAGTCAGCTGGCAACAGCGCGGACCGCACCTAACCTCACTGTCGGCGCCAATGTAAAAATAATCAGAATTAATGACCCAAAACTTCCAGAAAGTCATTTTTTATCATTATTATGATAGTTGAGAAACTTTACGACTATATTGCACCCAATTTTTTAGATTTTTGTTACAGTCGTTTTGACAAATGTGAAGTTGGTACCCCTGTGTAAGACACTTCGTTTTTAATTAATTACCTGTATCTGGGATTAATTATATGGTGTTATTATACATTTCTGGAGACTAGAAGTTGCACGGAACAAGGTGATACCAAATATACATTTTTTAATACATTAATAAAAAATTTTTTTCGAGTGCTCTATTTTGACTCACGACAACGCAGTATCTACCTTAACAAAAAATGATCCCCTCTGTGTGACCTCAAAGTTTGTCGGTGAGGTCCTGGGACATCCTGTATAGAGCTACTTGAATTAAGGAAGATAAAAAGAATAAAGTACAAAACAAAAAAATCTATATGAGAATTGATATAAATACACAGTTATAATCTTACAAAAATATATAATTTATTAAATAAATATATGAGCTTAATAGTACATAAACAGTCTATGCTAATACTGTACATCACAGTCTTCTTCTGATATAAAACAGTTCGTGCAACAACAGCGTGTTTACTTCAAACCAATTTGCCTCGTAACCTGAAACCTGAATAGTGTAATAAAATATACATTATTATTTACTACGTTTACGCGGCGGGGCTATGCGTTTACGCGATACATAATTTTCTACCGTTTACGCGTGCGTAGTATTCTGCGATACTTTTTGAGAGCCGTTTACGCGTGCGTAGTATTCTGCGATACTTTTTGAGAGCCGTTTACGCGTGCGTAGTATTCTGCGATACTTTTTGAGAGCCGTTTACGCATTCGCGAAGTATATATATAGTGTTCCTCTCCGGTCCGTAATACGATTTAGAGGTTATCAGTTCAAATTCTACATTATAATTAATGTAAATATGCTTTTCAGCCGCAATAAATGTCAAGTTATAAAAATATTTAATGTGGTGACCATGCAGCACTCTAACGTCAGAGTGCGTTCCGTTTGGGCGATCACGCGCTCACACGCGCTGTAAGCATTATTCTATCTTCGTTGCACATCGAATATCAAACGAAGATAGAGCGATGCTTACAGCGCGTGAGCGTCCAAACGGAACGCACTCTCAATGTATAGTACATAACATGCGTAATATAATGACAGAGTTACAGTTGTGGGGTACATTGCTACTTATTATTTTTATAAATCATATTATTATTGTTCATATAATGTAACTAACCTGCAATTGTTATCTGCTTTTTATCGACACTCGTATCAATGATACTTCCAGGTGACACTGATAAAAGTAACTTTGAAATATCGCGCGGGATTTGCTTGTACTGCACTCTTGCACTCTTGCATTTTAATCAAATTCGCCGTTTACGCGAGGTATTAGCAAGGAAAGTATTAGCTAATTTGAGTAAGTTACTGCTATTATCGTACTTTAAGTTACGGCTAGACACCCCTGTTTACGCGGAGTGAATTATCGTAAGTTATGATAATTTAGGTGAATTATCGTAAGTTACTACATCGCGTAAACGCATAGCCTCGCCGCACAGTGGTCTATTTCCCGAAAAAGGTGAACTTTATTCACAGTAACCATTAGATATATGAAATCGAGTGTTTCTTAAGTTTTCAAACATGGCAAATCCATTTTTAAGGTTTTTTTGGCTCCATATCCTAACCAAAATGTGCTACAGGGGGTCAGAACGTTGAAAATTATGAATTGACTCATTTCAACTTCAATTACATCAACAAACGGGTTTTTCGAGTTGCTGAATCCAATTTTGAGGTTGTTTTGGCGTTAACCCTGTACCAAAAAGTGTCACAGGGATCATGACTTAAAAAACTATGTTATAACAATATATTAGCAGGTATGTCAATTACAATTATATTGTAATTGGGCACGGGCGCCCGCGAGTGCCCACGGGCGCCCGACCCGCAAGCTGTTGTGCATACTGCATGTCTACAGACAACTTCATGCACAACTCAGAAGCGCGTTTTGTTCTGGATGTACTTTCGGATATAAATGAATAAAAGAAAAACTGTAGCTAAGCGATACCTTTTCTTAAGTAAAATTTGGCTAATTATTTACGATAAATGTTGTTTTTGGAAAAAAAACATTGTCTCCTTAAAAGATTTTAACGAAAATATTATTGAACACGCGGACTACACTAAACGCGTAAAACATTGTATTTATTGGAAGATCGCTGAACTTATAAAAGAGTTCACGAGTACATCGGCACCTATCTGCAGCTAAATTAAGTATAGATTGTTAGTTTTAGCCTTACTGAATACAACTAGACCTTTTGCATAAAATCCTGAAACGTCCTTCCAAACATAATAAGGACGACAACCTTAGAAAACGAATGCCTACGCTACTTGCAGCGTGAACGCGATGAAAAGTGGAAGGGGTGAATAATTAATGTTTTTTATTGTAGAAAAACGCTGTACTACTCAATGGTATTCTGATCTTCATATTCTTTTTTAAAAAATAATTTTAAAAGACAAATACAAATTTTGGCTATTTTCAGTTTCTGTAATCTTTTCTTTAAAGTTATACAACCCACTTAGTACCTCAAATCAAAAAAGTTATATAGGACATTATTACCCTCAAATTTAAACTTCATACGTGCAAGTCCCAATTTTGAATAAAGTTCACCTTTTTCGGGAAATAGACCACTGTGCGCCGCGTAAACGTAGTAATTGTTTAATTAATTATTTTCACAATTAATCCTTGCTTGGTGCAAAATATATCTACTTAAATAAATACAATTTTAATATTCAATAATAATAGTATCATGTAACACTTTTTACTACGTTTACGCGAGCGTTACTTCTGTAGTAACTTACGATATATCACTCGTTTACGCGAATCCCGTTTACGCGAAGGAATTATCGTAAGTTACTACAGAAGTAACGCTCGCGTAAACGTAGTATTTATGTAATAAGAATAATTTCCGCAAAGTTTGAAAAATGAACATTTTTTCATGTGGTCAAATTTTTACTTGATGGATAAAATTACCTGTTCGTACACGGTCCAAGCCATGGTGGTCATCAAAGTCCGCCTCAGCATTCTAGGAACAATACCCTTGAAATATCCTAAGGCGCCGTACTTTTTATAAACGAAGAATGTCGCGTGATAGATACCGTTGAATTCGTTCGGATATAACTGCATCTTCGTTTTGACAACATCCGGCGGCTGCGTCACTATGGATGCCAAAATTCCAGCCAAGATTCCGCAGCTGAAGTGAACCGGTGCCGACGAATTGTTCGTCACTCCTGTAAAAAATCATAAATAAGTTTATAATTTTTATGTAAAACATTTTTAACGTAAGTCATGAATAATTAATTTAATAATATCGCGTCGTTTAACGATATACGATAGATTAATATAACTAAAATAGCTTTAAGGAATACCTGTACTGGCAGCAGCGTTTTTCAATTGGGTGTAAAACATGAGATATAAACCACTATAAGGCGCATCCCGCAAAAGAGTGGGTACCAAACCGCTCGATAAACCTCTGACTCCTTCCTGCTTGTAGATCAACTTAAGAGCCTCGCGGATACTATTGTACTTATAAACGCCACTCTGCACAATACAGAATTATAATACTTACATAATCTGCGCGAGTTTTTTTATTTTAAAAAGACCAAAAATAATCATAAAATAATCCCCATATGATCGAAACTTATGAAATATCTTTAGATATTGTCATGCTATTATAAAAGTATGTATTAAGTTATATTTTACGAATAATATTAATAGCGCAATTTTGCAGAAATTCTTCTTGTGCTTTAGAATTGTTTCTTCCATTTTCTATTGTTTCCTTTTCTCAGTATCTCTTCTCTCTTTAATTACAAGAGTCTCATTATGTTATTTTATATCCTCTCACTGTCTACATTCCTGTTATCTCTTTTTTCCTCTATTTTCTGAACGTACCTCGAATCGTGTCTTCACGACGGTGATGGGAATCAGCAAAGCACCGGACATAGACCGCGCGGTAATGCCCAAGGAGATGGCCTGTAGAGCCGTCAGAGGTTCTTCCAGATTGAAAGCATGCTTGAGCCAATGTAGCGACGAAAAGTACAAGCCCACACCAGGAATCACTCTGGTTATCGACTGCAAATTAACATCCATTATGTCGTAATATCAATGTGAATCAACCTTCAATCCATGTCAAGATCATTATCATCTTTAGAGCAACGTCTTACTGGTGTCATGCCCTTCCAGAGTCCAAAGATATTCTCTTTCTGAACGATGTATGCCACTGTGCCCAGCATTCCATTTTTTGGCGATCTATTAAGAAATCCGGAAAGTTAATTGGTAATTATTTGAAAAATAAAAGTTTAAAATAACAATTTTCAAGTTACAACTCGTGAGATAAGAATTAAATTTCAAATTAATAAAATTAATTAATTACAAAAAACTCAAGTTTGAATTAAGTAAAAAGTGTAATTTTAAATAATTTAAGTAGTTAATTTTAAAAGTATGATAGATTTTAAGAAATTAAATATCAAGCGATTTCTATTATCTAAATTCAATCTTATGAATTTTAAATTAGGAGAGGACAAATCCCGATTATGTATTCAAAATAAAAAAGTCTAACTGCGGATTTTATTTACAGCAAACTTTAATCTTACCCAACAGGGACATTGACTCTGCTCTGAAGTCTGGTTTTCACTAAGTCCAGCGGTTGGAAGAGGATCGTAGAAAATGTTCCAGAGAACGACCCCGCCAAGAAGGACTTCAAAATAGGGTACTGTGAACATAAGAAAATCATAAGAAAAGACTCATTCGAATTCGTCGTTGTGAATAACGGTCTATCTTAAAATTCGTAATCTTAATTTAACAATATTTTCTAACTCATCGATCTACAGATGGCGCTATGCAATATTTAAATTAGCACTTTATATATATATATATATATATATATATATATATATATATATATATATACTAGCATGCCCCGCCGGGCTTCGCCCCGGAGAACATGTGTATTAAGACACGCAAATAGTCTCTCTCTCTCTCTCTCTCTCTCTCTCTCTCTCTTCTCTCTCTCTCTCTCTCTCTCTCTCTCTCTCTCTCTCTCTCTCTCTCTCTCTCCTCTCTCTCTCTCTCCTCTCTCTCTCTCTCTCTCTCTCTCCTCTCTCTCTCTCTCTCTCTCTCTCTCTCTCTCTCTCTCTCTCTCTCTCTCTCTCTCTCTCTCTCTCTCTCTCTCTCTCTCTCTCTCTCTCTCTCTCTCTCTCTCTCTCTCTCTCTCTCTCTCTCTCTCTCTCTCTCTCTCTCTCTCTCTCTCTCTCTCTCTCTCTCTCTCTCTCTCTCTCTCTCTCTCTCTCTCTCTCTCTCTCTCTCTCTCTCTCTCTCTCTCTCTCTCTCTCTCTCTCTCTCTCTCTCTCTCTCTCTCTCTCTCTCTCTCTCTCTCTCTCTCTCTCTCTCTCTCTCTCTCTCTCTCTCTCTCTCTCTCTCTCTCTCTCTCTCTCTCTCTCTCTCCTCTCTCTCTCTCTCTCTCTCTCTCTCTCTCTTCTCTCTCTCTCTCTCTCTCTCTCTCTCTCTCTCTCTCTCTCTCTCTCTCTCTCTCTCTCTCTCTCTCTCTCTCTCTCTCTCTCTCTCTCTCTCTCTCTCTCTCTCTCTCTCTCTCTCTCTCTCTCTCTCTCTCTCTCTCTCTCTCTCTCTCTCTCTCTCTCTCTCTCTCTCTCTCTCTCTCTCTCTCTCTCTCTCTCTCTCTCTCTCTCTCTCTCTCTCTCTCTCTCTCTCTCTCTCTCTCTCTCTCTCTCTCTCTCTCTCTCTCTCTCTCTCTCTCTCTCTCTCTCTCTCTCTCTCTCTCTCTCTCTCTCTCTCTCTCTCTCTCTCTCTCTCTCTCTCTCTCTCTCTCTCTCTCTCTCTCTCTCTCTCTCTCTCTCTCTCTCTCTCTCTCTCTCTCTCTCTCTCTCTCTCTCTCTCTCTCTCTCTCTCTCTCTCTCTCTCTCTCTCTCTCTCTCTCTCTCTCTCTCTCTCTCTCTCTCTCTCGAGTATCTATTGTGTCACGCTGTGTTCTTGCTCCTGCTTTGTTGACAATTGTTGCTGCTGTGATTTGCCTCCGGGCCGTTTTGTTGCAGGCGCATGCAGGCTCTTTCAACTGCTTATGATAGCAGTATAGCAATTCTTCGAGACTTGTCTCCTTTAGATAATTATTCAGGTTGCAAGTAATTGCCTGCTTAACCTCAATTTGAGATCGGCGTGGACCTCTTGCATGTACGCTTTTTACTGTTCCTTCTGCACTCTACTGCTAGCGGTGCGCGTGGCACGTGTTGATCTGGTCGCGTCTGCGAGAGTTGGTAGGCTTGCAGTGCTGCTATTGGCTGGGCTGTGTGGCCATTTTAGACCTTTCCTGTCTCCATCGTGTGACTTTGCCTCTCTGCATGCTGGACATAGAGTCGAATGTGTGTGAGAGATGCAAGAAGCCAATCGTCAACGAATCACGCAGGTGCGAGAAATGTAAGAAGATATTCCACCCTGGCTGCATTAAATCATATGCCGTATACAAGTATGCGGATGCGTGCTGCAGGGCTCTCGCAGCCGCACCGAGCGAGCCCATTACACCTGTCGCAGGAGATACTCCCTCCTTCCAACTTTGCGAGTGCAGCGTCGGCAACCCTTTCTCCTGTCATTCAGAGAGATAATGTATCTATTGTTGGCTCTGGTGCGTGTGTGCATCCTGCTGCGAGCGACACTGCGCGCGATGCTGCAAATGACTCAACGAATGAGCTGTTGCGTGAGTTGATTGAGCGGATTGATAGGTCAGATGCGAAGCTGACTGCTTTTATGGCAAAATCGGATGCGTTTAATAAGGAAATTACTGCTTTTATGGCAAAATCAGACGCGTTTAATAATGAAATTAGTGATAAACTTAATCACTTGGGTCAGCTTGCGGATACGGTGGCTCAGAATAGTCAGCGCATTGCGCAATTGGAGCTGGACAACGCTAATCTGGTTCGTGAGATCCGTGAATTGAGATCCGCTCAGTCGTCTCACAGCGCTCGTGATGGAAATGAATTGATTGTATCGGGCTTGCCATCAGCGACATCCCTTACACCGTTAAGGCTTGCGGAGAACGTGTTGACGGCATTAAATGTACCGGGCTTCACCTGTCATGTTCTCGGCGCTAGATTTGTCAAGAAAGCACCATCTGTGATCCCTGATCGCGCCACTTCAGCTGCTTCATCATCATCTGCGTCATCTTGTTCGATGATCCTCACCATGGCCTCGAGTGCGGTTTGCAATGCGATTATTTCTAAAAAGCGTGAAAAGGGTGCTCTTGGACAGCGTGAAGTGTGTAGCGTTGATTCCGATCGTAATGTATATGTAAACGAACTTCTGCCTAAGTGTGTCTTTGACTTACTACAGCAGGTTAAACGCGTTGCTAGGGAGAGGGCGTATAAGTTTGTCTGGACCAGGGATGGCCGTATATGTGTTAGACATTCTGATAAGGAGCCTATCATTTACATTGACTCCGATGCTGATCTTGCCAAGCTTGATTGACGTGTCTTGCCGGCCTGTTCCTTGTCCTCGGTCGTTCGGCGCAACTCAGCATGTAGTTCTTCCCTGCTCCGTGTCGCTCAGTTTAATGCGAATTCTCTTGCTGGACATATTGACTTCATTCGTTTACATTTTCATACTTGTTCTCATCACATTATTTCTGTTTCCGAAACGTGGCTTCATGCGGGTGTGCCGGATGATCTTGTGGCTCTGGATGGTTATTTTCTAGTCCGTCATGATCGGGTGGGGCGGATGGGTGGTGGAGTTGCTTGCTACATACATAACTCTATAAAAGTCAAGTTAATTGCTACTTCCACTAGGGCAGAGTTAAACGCTCCGGAATTTCTTTTAGCTGAGATTCGTCTGCCAAGTAACGAAGTAGTGCTATTTGCATCAATCTATAGAAGACCTAAGGGCGCCCTTTTTAATGACTTCGTTGAATCACTTACCGCTGTTTCTCATCTTTACAATAACATCATCATTGGCGGTGATCTTAACTGCAATCTTTTGAGGAGTAGTTTCGAGGCTAACTACTTACGCGAACTTATGTTAAGCTTATCTTTAAATATAGTCGACTCTGATGCCACTTTTCATACTGCCACTGCTGATTCGTGGTTGGATGTACTGGTTGTGGATGACAGTGACAAAGTCTTATCGTTTGCTAAATCCTCGAGTCCATTCATTGCGGGACATGATTTGCTGGAAATGTCATTCTCTTTAATTCGTACGTTTGACTCTGAGCGGTCTATGCTGCGGCGTAGTTATAGGAACCTTGATACCTCTGCGTTCCTTGAGCATCTTCATTCCATAGCTGTCAATGTTCAAATTTTGAATGTCACTGACGTTGATGAGGCTTGCTCTTGTCTGTCATCTATATTGCTTGATGTGCTAGATGTGTTTGCTCCTGTTCGTAAATCAGTGATTAGGAAGCCTCCTGTTCGTTGGCTCACTGATGAACTTAAATCCCGACTTCGTACACGTAATCAGCTTTACAAGCAAGCCAAACGTTCCAATAGTCTTCTTGGCTATGTTAGATACCGACATTTTCGCAATCAGCTTAACACTGATATCAAGCGCGCCAAGAGTGATTTTCACTTTGCCTCCCTTACTAATTTAACCGACTCTGCTAAATTGTGGAGGGAACTTGCTCGTCTTGGGCTTGTCAAGTCTACGTCGGTTTCTCCTCTCCGTTTTTTCTCACCAGATCAACTGAATTCATATTACGTCTCTGTATCTAACACTTCATCACGTTGCTCATACATCAACTTTATGTCGGCCATTGCTTCAATTTCCAGTCCTTCTCAATGTTCAAGGTTTTCTTTCTCTACTATTCAGCCTGATGATGTATACAAACTTATTATAAATGAACCTCTTCATTCTTTCGCATCTGGCCAAGACGGCATTCCGCTTTACGTTCTCCGCATAGCCTGGCCTGTCATTTCTGAATGGCTCACTTCACTGCTTAATTGTTCACTTCAATCCTCTGTATTTCCTTCACTATGGAAGCGTGCGGTGAGCCGTCCTCTCTCGAAAATTCGTACTCCTCTGTCTCCATCTGATACTCGTCCTATTGCTAATCTTCCTGAAATGTCTAAAATCCTTGAACGAATAGTGGCTTCACAGATTACTGACTATTTGAACAAGCATAATCTTTTGAATCCGAGACAGTCTGCGTATCGTTCAGGCTACAGCACGCAGTCTGCACTTTTACGCGTCTGTGATGACATAAAAAAGGGAATTGATGATAGGCTTATCACAATTATGATTCTCTTCGACTTTAGTAAAGCCTTTGATACTGTTCCACATCTTCGTTTACTTATGTAGTTGAAAGAATTGGGATTCTCTGATGAGGTCCTTGTGTGTGGATATTCTCCTATCTCACTGGCCGCTCTCAGGCTGTGATTGATGATGAAGGTAATTTCTCGGAATGGTTGTTCACTTCGTCTGGTGTCCCTCAAGGTTCTGTGCTTGGTCCTCTTCTGTTTGCTTTATATATTAACGATATAGGCGGTTTTCTGTCGTTTGTGTATCATATGCTTTTTGCTGACGATATACAAATATATCTTCAATGTTCTCGTGCTGATATTCTCCTTGGTCTTAAAATGATTTCTACTGATGCAAACGCTATTTTTAACTATGCAAACTTGAACGGTCTCAAACTTAATCCTGCGAAATCTAAGGTGATAATTTTTGGCAGTCATTCTTATGTTAATGATATTGACTGCCATGGCTTACCACCTGTCATTGTTGACCAAACACCTTTACCCTTTGTCAATGAAGTCAGGAATTTAGGTGTAATTTTTACGTCCAACCTGTCCTGGAGGAAACACATCCTGCACATCTCACAAAAAGTTCATTTTTCTTTGCATAAACTCAAGTTTAATAGAAATTCTCTTTCTACGAGGTTAAGGATAAGGCTGGTATTAGCCCTAATTATGCCACACATCGATTATTGTTGTTTGGTCTATCATGGTTTAAGTGGTGAGTTAAATACCTTATTACAGAGACTCGTAAATTGTTGCATCCGCTTCATCTTCGATCTCAAGAGAGATGAACATATTACTCCGTATAGACGCCAATTAGGTTGGCTCTCAGTTGAAAACAGAAGACTATATTTTCTTGGTTGTCAAATGTATCGCATACTTCATATGTGCTCCCTTTCTTACTTGCGAGAAAATTTCACGTTGCTTGATCCGCTCTTGAGGAGATCTGACCGCCTTCCTCATGCATCTCATACATTTCATATTCCTTCACATAGAACAACTACCTACAGAAACTCATTTTATCTTTCTACTATTTATTTCTGGCACTCACTTCCTGTTAATATCACCTCTACTTCATCATTCCCTACCTTTAAAAATCTTCTCAAGACATTTCTGCTTGCTCGAGAAACTGGGTAACTATTCTTACTTATGTCTTCTGTTTTCTCCTGTACTCCTGTTTGTTGGTTCTTTGTTATAACTATACTGCGTATATAACTGGTAGTTGCGTTAGTTATTATCGTATTGTACATATTACACTCCATAGTTAAGTTGTTAGTCTCCCATGCGAGCGAGAGCATGCGTATTTCTTAGTACTGCATTACTGTATCATTTTTTATGTTGGTTCTTTGTTATAACTATACTGCGTATATAACTGGAAGTTGCGTTAGTTATTATTGCATTGTACATATTACACTCCATAGTTAAGTTGTTAGTCTCCTATGCGAGCGAGAGCATGTGTATTTCTTTGTACTGCATTACTGTATCATTTTTTGCCCTTTAGCCTTGCTTGGGCATATTATTAAATCAAATCAAATCAAATCTCTCTCTCTCTCTCTCTCTTTCCCCCCTCTCTCTCCTCTTTCTCTCCCTCTCTTCCTCTCTCCCTCTCTCCTTTTCTCCCTCTCTCCTTCTCTTTCTCTCTCCCTCTCTCCCTTTTTTCCTCTCTCCCTCTCTCTCCCTCTCTCTCTCTCTGTCCCTCTCTCTCCCTCTCTCTCTCTCCTTTTCTCTCTCCCTCTCTCTCTCTCTCCCTCTCTGTCCCTCTCTCTCCTTCTCTCAGATCGATAACGAAAAACTATACAGTTTATAGCACTCCCCAAGAAATTCTACCCGTTTTATATACAATTCTTTAAAATTCGATCAATTATTTCCCGAAAAATTCGTCAAACTTCTGATACCTGCTTCCAAAAAGATCGGTAATGAAAAATTATATACTTTATAGCACTCCCCGGAAAATTTAACCCCTACTTTATGTACAATTCTTTGAGATTCGGTCATTCCGAAATCGGTTTCCAAAAAGATCGGTAACAAAAAATAGTACATTTTATAGCACTCCCCGAGAAATTCTACTCCTTTTTCATGTATAATTTTTTGAGAATCAATCAATTATTTCCCGAAAAATTTAAAAAATTAAAAAAACCGGTTTCCAAAAAAATTGGTAACAAAAAATTATACACTTTATAGCACTCCCCGGAAAATTCTACCCCTGTTTGATCTATAATTCTTTGAAATTCGGTGAATTATTTCCCGAAAAATTAAAAAAATTAAAAAAACCGGTTTCCAAAAAATCGGTAACAAAAAATTATACACATAGTGGCACTCCCCGGAAAATTCTACCTCTATTTCATATATTTCAATCAATTATTTCCCGAAAAATTTGAAAAATTAAAAAAACCGGTTTCTAAAAAGATCGGTAACGAAAAATTGTACACTTTATAGCACTCCCTGGAAAATTCTACCCCTGTTTGATCTATAATTGAGACCGTACGAGACAATACACATAGTGGCACTCCCCGGAAAATTCTACCCCTATTTCATATATTTAAAATGACTGATATTTTAATCAATTATTTCCCGAAAAATTAAAAAAATTAAAAAAACCGGTTTCCAAAAAGATCGGCTATACAAATTAGTTTACAGTATTACAGTTTGTAACACTCCCCGGGAAATTCTACCCCTGTTTTATATACAATTCTTTAAAATTCGGTCAATAAATTCCCGAAAAATTGAAAAAATTTAGGAACCGTCTTCCAAAAAGATCGGTAACGAAAAATTATACACTTTATAGCACTCCCCAGGTAATTCTACCCCTATTTTATATACAATTTTTTAAAATTTGGTTAATTATTTCTCGAAAAATTAAAGAAATTAAAAAAACCGGTTTTCAGAAAATCGGTAACGAAAAACTATACACCCTATAACACTCCCCGGAAAATTCTACCCCTATTTCATATACTTTTGGTTAAAAATCGGTCGAATAGTTTAAGAGTGTATAAAGGACATACATACATACATACATACATACATACATACATACATTCTTTTATATATATATATATATATATATATATATATATATATATATATATATATATGGGCAGATCCATTACTTTTCGACCAAAGGTTGCGGGGGTGGGTCACCGATTTTGATGCCGATTTTTTCCTCGAAAGTACACTAGAAAAGGAAATGATCTTGAAAATTTGACCCCGATTCGATCAAATCCGGCCGCTGGAGAATTTTTTGAATTTTGAAAAAGTCGATTTTTTAGTCATTTTCAAAAATTTATATCTCATCTTCTATATAACTTACAGACTCGTTTGAGACCGCATTCTTTTCTGTAAACCCTCTACTTTTAAGGAAAAAATTGGTCATTGGTTTACACTCAAGTCCGGCTTCACGGCGAGCTGCTAACTAAACCACTGTTTTAGAGAAATTTTGCCTATATTTGAAATGCTGTCATATCTATAGTTTTCGAAGTAGAGGGTTGATCAGCAGCTGATATTTTTTGTTCAGGTATACTCTGAAGAAATCTACCCACTTTTTACTTGATTGCTTTTATTTCGTTAAGTTATGGCCATCTAAAGCCGATCAATTTTCGAAAAATCGCCATTTTCAGATAGCCAGAACTTTTTTCTTTCAACTCGAAATCCTTTAAAATTTTCAGGGAATATACTTCATTATATCTTTCAACAACCCTGAAAAGAGCATCGGCAAAAAATGCCCGTTTTTGGTACCTCGATTTTTGAAACTTTTTTTATGCCAAATAATTACTTATGATGACCCAATAATCCCTGCAAAATTTTAAGAGGAGCATACGCCCCGTTTAAGAAATATAGGGGGTCAAAGTTGACTATTTCTAATCAAAAAATATAGCAGCTTCACATTTATACTCCAATAATAATGCCCAAAAAATTCAGCCGAAATAGTTCTTTTAAGATTTTTGGCTGCTGATTACAAATCTGAAGTCAGATTTTAAAAATTCAAAATGGCGGATCCAATATGGCGGACTAATTTTTCTTAAATTTATTGGATTCATTTGAAACTCGTTACTCGGGGGTTTTGTGAGTCGCTGATTATGAATCTAAAGTCAGATTTTAAAAATTCAAAATGGCGGATCCAATATATCCAA
The DNA here is from genome assembly GCA_030770255.1 of Temnothorax ravouxi. Taxonomy (NCBI): domain Eukaryota; kingdom Metazoa; phylum Arthropoda; class Insecta; order Hymenoptera; family Formicidae; genus Temnothorax; species Temnothorax ravouxi. Next base: position 42,157 of record JASTWP010001202.1, read on the forward strand.
CAAAGGCAAGATGTAATAATCCAACCAACGAAGGCAAGATGTAATCGACAATCCAGCCAGCAAAAGCAAGTTGTAATAATCCAACCAACGAAGGCAAGATGTAATGCATAATCCAGCCAGCAAAGGCAAGTTGTAATAATCCAACCAACGAAGGCAACATGTAATGCACAATTTAGCCAGCAAAGGCAAGTTGTAATAATCCAACCAACGAAGGCAAGATGTAATGCACAATCCAGCCAGCAAAGGCAAGATGTAATAATCCAACCAACGAAGGCAAGATGTAATCGACAATCCAGCCAGCAAAGGCAAGTTGTAATAATCCAACCAACGAAGGCAAGATGTAATGCATAATCCAGCCAGCAAAGGCAAGTTGTAATAATCCAACCAACGAAGGCAAGATGTAATGCACAATTTAGCCAGCAAAGGCAAGTTGTAATAATCCAACCAACGAAGGCAAGATGTAATGCACAATCCAGCCAGCAAAGGCAAGATGTAATAATCCAACCAACGAAGGCAAGATGTAATGCACAATCCAGCCAGCAAAGGCAAGTTGTAATAATCCAACCAACGAAGGCAAGATGTAATGCACAATCCAGCCAGCAAAGGCAAGTTGTAATAATCCAACCAACGAAGGCAAGATGTAATGCACAATCCAGCCAGCAAAGGCAAGTTGTAATGTAGGTTCTTTAGTTTTCTGTTTGCATTGGTTGTGGCTTTTCCTTAGGTATAGTTATAGAAACGTCACATATTCCAAGAAACCAAATAATTGTCATAATGTGACTACAACAGCCAACTGTTCTAGCGCCACTTTCACACGTACAAAAATATTCCTTAATAGAGTTTCGTCCTGTTAAGGCTCTGTCAAAAAGAACAAAGATGTGATGGTGTTTTCCACCACGGTATCGTGATTTCATGTAAGCTTTTATTAATATAGGATCTTGGATAGTAATAAAAGTTAGTTTACCGTTAGATTCGTGATCAGCGATCCCAAAAACCCCCGAGTAACGAGTTTCAAGTGAATTCGATGAATTTAAGAAAAATTCGTTCGACATATTAGATCCGCCATTTTGAATTTTTAAAATCTGACTTCAGATTCGTAATCAGCGACCCTAAAAACCCCCGAGTAACGAGTTTCAAGTGAATCCGATGAATTTAAAAAAAATCAGTCCGCCATATTGGATCCGCCATTTTGAATTTTTAAAATCTGACTTCAAATTTGTAATCAGCAGCCAAAAAAAATTTTTTTAATTCAAGTAGTATAAATAGAATAAGTAAAACATGTGTATTTCATATTATAACATATAAAACTATACCATCTTTAACAATAAACATTAAAAATAACAGTATTAACGTTAGTAGATACTATAAACTTTGAACAATTTTAAACAAATCAAAATAAAAAATATTAATTTTTTCCTTCAATTTTTTCAAACAATCCGTTTATTCCGTTTTGCTTCTTATTTTCGAATATATTTTCCGAAAAATATCAATTATTTACATAAAATTTACAAAATTGATGATAAAACCACAAAAAATGTCATATTAAATCGAAAAGTTAACATTTTAAAAACTTCATAACTCGGAAACCACTTCTATTCCAAAATTGAAATTTTCAGGATTGTTTAAGGATATAATGAAGTATATTCCCTAAAAATTTCAAAAAATTTCGAGTTGAAAGAAAAAAGTTCTGGCTATTTAAAAATGGCGATTTTTCGAAAATTGATCGCTTTAGATGGCCATACCTTAACGAAATAGAAGCAATCAGGTAAAAAGTGGGTAGATTTCTTCAGAGTATACCTGAACAAAAAATATCAGCTGCTGATCAACCCTCTACTTCGAAAACTATAGATATGACAGCATTTCAAATATAGGCAAAATTTCTCTAAAACAGTGGTTTAGTTAGCAGCTCGCCGTGAAGCCGGACTTGAGTGTAAACCAATGACCAATTTTTTCCTTAAAAGTAGAGGGTTTACAGAAAAGAATGCGGCCTCAAACGAGTCTCTAAGTTATATAGAAGCTGAAATATAAATTTTTGAAAATGATTAAAAAATCGACTTTTTTCAAAATTTAAAAAATTTTCCAGCGGCCGGATTTGATCGAATCGGGGTCAAATTTTCAGGATCATCTCCTTTTCTAGTGTACTTTCGAGGAAAAAATTGGCATCAAAATCGGTGACCCAACCCCGCAACCTTTGGTCGAAAAGTAATGGGTCTGCCCATATATATGTATACAGGGTTTGGTCGAACACAACTCCCGTGCTAATTATATACAGGGTGTTTAAAAAATAAGTATCCCATATTTTGAGAGCAAGTACTCATCAAAATAAGAAGAAAATATCCATTAAACATGGGTCTTAAATCAAATACCTGTTGAGATATGGACCAATCTTTATTGTATACTATAGGAGGTGTTTTATGTGGTTTAAGTAGAAAAATACACATTTCTTACAATGTTTGTATGTCATCGATACCTGATAACGACTAAAGCCCCTTGCACAATGCCAGGCAACATGCAATAGGAACAGGGAATAGAAATCAGAAATCATGTATAAATGCAGAATAAACAGTGACACAGGCAATAGACAGAGTTTCCGTCACGTTGGAAATTCTGTGCCTATTGCCTATTGCTAACCAATCACAGCATTCGAATTTTTTAGGTTGTAATTAACGATTTTTTTGTTATTTCCTGTTCCTATTGCCTATTGCCTAGCATTGTGCAAGGGGCTTAATGGTCAAACTTTACTGCACTGCAGAAATAACACAACTAATATAAGAAAAGGACAATGTTTATCATTTGAAGACCTTGGTGTATTCAACACATCGACGACGTACAAACATTATAGGCATGTGTATCTTTTTCTTTAAAATGTGTGACAATGAATGAATGGGAACCACATAGAACACCTCCTATAGTATATGATAAAGATTGGTCCATATATCTCAACAGGTATTTGATTTAGGATCCATGTGTTTAATGAACATTTTCTTCTTATTTTGATGAATACTAGCTCTCAAAATATGGGGCACTTTTTTTTAAACACTCTGTATAACACCATAGTGAGTTTTATTTCGTGCTTGATTTCGTGGGTCAATTACCTTCGACAATTATCTCAGAAAGTATTGATTTATTGGAAAAATGTTTCAGACAAAAGTTGGAGGTTTCAGAGAGGGCCAATAAACGATCTTATTAGATTTTAGGTTCGGGGCTCGTGTTTGACCCAGTAGAGTTCAAGCTAAATTTTTTTAAATGAAAACCCCCAGCTTTTATTGTATCATCTTTTTCCACTAATTAATTTGAACAACTTTTGTTTGAAACATTTTTTTATTTGCCCAATACTTTTTGAGATATTTAACCCCTTCGTTGGCATTGACGCAATAGTGCGTCAAATTAATCGGTGCCCTGTGTGGCACACGCGTGGTGTGGCATTGACGCAATAGTGCGTCAATCTTTTTTTCCCTATTTAACTTGCTCCGATTTGGCATCCAAATCTTACACGGGGTTTTTGGGGTCGCTGATTACGAATCTGAATTCAAAATTTGCAAATTCAAAATGGCGGATCCCAAATAAAAAAAGATTAAAGAATTGAGGGAACAAAAGAAACTCATCACATTGATTTTGCAACAGACTCCAAATCAGTTTGATGCCACCGTATATAAAAAAAAGTCAGCTCTACGCAGGAAACTTGTCAAAAAATCTACACAAAGTACCTATACTACTTCTCTGACTCCAACGACTAGGCAGTTTTTTCAATATTATATATTAATAATAAATAATGTTATAAATAAGTATAAAAATTAATATAAATAATGTATTTTTTATTATGCGGGCAGATAGCCCCTCGAATGTGGACAGATAGCCCCTCGAATGTGGACAGATAGCCCCGCATATGGGGCTACTGTCTACGCTTGACTTGTCCACTTAGGTTTGCCTCTTTAAAATGTTAAAAGATCAACGATTCTAATTATGTTTTATTTTAATAGCAAGGTTAAAAGGTTATACCATTAAAATTTTAGCTAAATATCTTTATTAGTTTTTTAGTAAACTTGAAAAAAGCATAAGGTGTGGACACATAGCCCTGGTCTCCCCTTCTCGTATCCGAGCGTGGTGGCTTCTCTTCATGTACATTGTGTTGCGCACGTGGATTATACACATTGTATATAGGACCTACAGTTTAACGCCGATTCCGAACGGCTATAATTTTTTAGAAAAGCGTTCTTGGCAAGACATACTCTCGGTGGTTTGCCATTGCCTTCCGAGAGGAGAACTAGCGAATATAATTTTGGCTCTGCCGAGAATTGAACCCGACTTCGGTTCAATAGATTAGTATAAGCTGTCTACTAGGCCACGCTCTTCCTCAGCCTACTTTACTATTAATTACAAAGAATAGATTAATTTAGAAGATAAATATTGCAAAAAGACTCAATAACCAAACTAAAAAATTATTAAATATAAACTGAATTAGTAAATACTAAATAAGTTTTGTATATTTTTCCAAAAATTGGTTTCTACTACGTTTGTATTTAAATCAACTATCTAATATTATTAAATTTAAAAATATTACTCATATTATGTACATCTTCTAATGATTACTACTTATTGGTTAAAATATTTAAATTTGAAAAAAGATTAAATTTGATCTCTCAAATTGGAAAATTAATCAGAAAATCAGACAGTTAGTGTTATATTATATTCGACTATCCACCACCGCATATATCTCTCGCGGTCAATCGTTCAATCTGAAAGAAAATAGATATTATAAAAGAAGATTATTGAATTCGAAGGCCGAAAATCACAAAACACACGTATGTACATACGTTAAGGCTGCGGTCCACTTGACGCTACAAATGCTTCGAAGCATTGCTCTTTGCTCTTCTCTTTTCTTTCAATGAAGAAAGAAGGAGAAGAAGAACGCTCCAAAGCATTTATAGCGTCAAGTGGACCGCACAGCCTAAAGGTGCGATTTCATTGAAGCTAGAAACCAGCGGCAGCGTCAAGAAAATGTAGTGGGGGAAGAAGTTCAGACCGTCTCAACTTTTTAACGCACCGCAAAATTCAACGGAACTTCTTCCCCCACTACATTTTTTTGACGCTGCCGCTGGTTTCTAGCGTCAATGAAATCGCACCTTAGTATTACTAGGTGAGGACGCTCTTACCCGGCTGCTCTAATCAATATAGCAACCGAAAAATTATCATTAATAATTGGTTATAAAATTATCGAAAAATTAAATAAAAAAATAAATAATGATTTTTACATAGTGTAAGAGTAAGTTATATGTTCTATTAGTGTAAATATTAAAATTTATACAATAAGTCAGTTGACTACGTCAGTGCTAAAGAGCAGAATAATAACATGCGCGTGTTACAAACAACGTCGCGTCTGCAGCAGTCTGTAGCTAAGTGAGGTGTAGCCGTGTAGCATTGTAGCGATTGATGCGATGAAGAGATGGAGCCAAAAGAAAGATATAACGTGAGAATGCTGAGAGGGAAAATGAAAGGAAAATTCTCGAAAATAAAGGTTGTCAATGCGCGAGAGAATAATTATGCCGCTACCATACAGCGCAGAGAAAAGACATGTGCAAGTGAGGTTAAAAAGAATAATTAACATTGTTTACTTTTTGATTTTCAAAGTTTGATTGGCAAATAATTGAAACTTATTGTTTATATAGGTACAAAACAATTCTCCGGAATGTTTGCATGCAGAGGATTCATTAGGGTTTACTTATTTACGTGTAATACAACATTTGAAACTTCACGCGATTTTGACACTCGGAAGATCATTCGCCTAACCTGTCGTACGTCATATTAAAACTACAATATCTTTTAGGGTGCGTTCCTTTTGGGCGCTCACGCGCTGTAAGCATCGCTCTATCTTCGTTTGATATTCAATGTGCAACGAAGATAGAATGATGCTTACAGCGCGTGAGCGCCCAAAAGGAACGCACCCTTATAACTCATCGTCAACACCAAGTTTTCGGTAAATCTAAAGAATAGTGGCCTCCTCACCGATTTCGTTCAACTTGGGCTTAATCGACGCGTTTTTGCACGAAACGACTGAATCTGGCAGAAAAAAGTGTCGCTCTGCTCCGCGAAGCGAGATATTAACGGTTAAAGTTGACAGGAATCAGGTTATGATTCCTGTCATACCGACGAGATTGGACAAGATGCAGCGACTACGACCATGCCCTGCGGCCACACGCGCATGCTCAGTGGCCGCACGCGCATGCAGCAGATCACGTGACAACTGTTTGGTTGGTAAGTCAAAAGTGTAACATATAATTCGAAATGATAGTCTTTCGGCGTAGATTAGTGACGCTTTAAAAGTATTTAAGTGTTTAACGCGCGTCAACTAACCTACATAGGTTAGTTGACGCGCTTTAAAAGTATTTAACTGCAGTTTAATGCAGGACATTTAATTATTTAACTGCAGGACACGTGTGTATGTCCTGCTTTATAGAAGTTGTGATTTTCGTTAAAGCAGGGCACACACACGTGTGTATACCCTGCTTTATAGAAGTTGTGATTTTTGTTTAAAGCAGGGCACACACACACACGTGTATACCCTGCTTTATAGAAATTGTGATTTTTGTTAAACACACACGTGTGTGTGCCCTGCTTCAAACGAAAATCACAACTTCTATAAAGCAGGGTATACACACGTGTGTGTGCACACACATGTGTGCCCTGCTTTAAACGAAAATTCACAACTTCTATAAAGCAGGACATACACACGTGTGTGTTGTGTGTGTGTGTGCCCTGCTTTAAACGAAAATGACAACTTCTATAAAGCAGGGTATACACACGTGTGTGTGCCCTGCTTTAACGAAAATCACAACTTCTATAAAGCAGGACATACACACGTGTGTGTGTGCCTTGCTTTAATGAAAATCATTAAACTGCAGTTAAATACTTTTAAAGCGCGTCACTAACCTACATAGGTTAGTTTGACGTGCTTTAAACACTTAAATACTTTTAAAGCGTCACTAATCTATACGCCGAAAGAATATCATTTCAAATTATATTACACTTCTGACTTACCAACCAAACAGTTGTCACGTGACCTCTTGCATGTGCGTGCGGCCACTGAGCATGCGCGTGTGGCCGCAGGGCATGGTCGTAGTCGCTGCATCTCGTCGGTATGACAGGAATCATAACCTGATTCCTGTCAACTTTAATCGTTAATATCTCGCTTCGCGGGACAGAGCGACACTTTTTTCTGCCAGATTCGGTCGTTTCGTGCAAAAACGCGTCGATTAAGCCCAAGTTGAACGAAATCGGTGAGGAGGCCACTATTCTTCAGATTTACCAAGTTTTCTTCTTATTATTAGAAAGATTATTATTTTAACTACAATTCCTTAATTTTTTGTTTACCTGGCTCGCAAACTTGCCAAGAAAATACATCACTTCCGGTAAAAATTTTAGTGTTTACCATATGCCCTGTGTTTTAAAAATGCGAATTTCAATACTGATATTTTAAAAATTTTTATCGTCAACCTATGCTAAAGTTTTGGGCATCGGTTCGTTGTGGTTCACTTTACAACATAATTTAATTTCATAAAGATCTATCGTTTTATGATCGAGGTAAGAGCCTCCTTAAGACAATTTCTTTTGAAAAATTTCGGAATGCATAAGAGTCGCGAATCATAATTGCTCATTGCATCGATAGTGCTGCAAAGTTCAGTAATTTCACGACTTTTGTACATTTCAGAATTTATCAACGAAAAAAGTTTCAATTTCATTGTACTTATACAATACTATGTTTACGCGAACGTTACTTCTGTAGTAACGTACGATAATTCACTCGTTTACGCGGAGTAAATTATCGTAAATTACACTACAAAATCCCGTTTACGCGAAATAATTATCGTAAGTTACTACAGAAGTAACGCTCGCGTAAACGTAGTACAAATTATACAACATACGCGACGCGCTTCTAAAAAAATAGCACCCTTGTATCGTGCTTATTAATTCGCTCACAAGGAAACCTCGCAAACCCGAAAATTCTGATTTTGATGAAACTTTATACACATGTAGAATTCATAAATAGATGATCGAATTTATAAATTTTTAGGTGCGGCCCGAAAACGATTTTAAGGGGTAAAACCGGGTCGAATATACTGCATGATACGAAGGCTGCATTCGGTGAGCACGCTATTAGCGCTATTGCATCATTCTATCTTTATCGCTTATTAGGTGTAAAACAAGGATAGAAAAAGCAAATAACGCGCGCTCCCCGAATGCAGCCTCAAAAAGTACTCGAGATATTAAAAAATGTTTTATACAAAAGTTTTATGGTATATATAAGAACACCTCTATTTAACTACACTAATCATATTTTGAAAATATTTTTTTGAAATATTATTAATGTAGTTAAATAAAGGTATTCATAAAACTTTTGTATAAAACATTTTTTTTATCTCTTGAACACTTTCCAAGATATATCAGAAAAGCAAAAAGCTCTATATGTGAAAGATGGTTTTACTTCTTAGAATTGTTTTTGGGCTGCAACTGAAAATTTCTAAATTCGTTTATCCCCTTTTCTTCTACATGTGTGTAAAGCTGTAAAGTTTCATCAAAATCAGAATTTTCAATTTTTCGAGGTTCCTTTGTTAGTGTGTTACGCCATCCCTGTATCGATCCTTCAATTTCCTTCCATTTCCTTCCAGTGAAAATAAGTCGGAGATCGGAAACTTATTCGAAGATTACCAGACGCATGCGAGCTGGTCTATTGGACCTCAAGGCGAAGCTCAATCGTCGTGAGCGATTATTGCGGATTATTATATTTCTCATCACACGAGTTCGCTCACGTGCGGCGAAAGATCTCGGCCGAGTGCACGATATCAATAGTTATCGTCATAACTTAACCCGGGATCATCGCCGCGTGATAAACAGTTATTTTTTTCACAAGGGGCTGATATGTTAATTGCGCACATGGATTTCTCTAATAGCGCTAACATCACGCGATTTTTATGTTAACACTTAACGATGTGAGTGTCTCGCGCCACAGGGGACCCATTTGTTTTCTACTTTCTACTGATAAGCGAAGACGAAAACAAGGTTTCATCAGATAAACTTATTTTGATGTAAATTTGTCATCCGCGCATGTATCGGATGATATATGTTTATTAATAAAATGTCTGACGATTTATTGCTCGCCTTATTTTTGTTTGTCAATTCTTCCTTCGCGGGAGGTCTGTGGTCATGATGGCGAATCTTTTGCAATGCGAAAAATCACACAGGGCGATATTAACGAAAACTCATTTATGAGACAGCTTGCAATTGCGTTATTTTTTTATTTGTTACCATTTATTTTTAAACGAGCTTCTAGACTAACGATAATTTGTTACGAATATGTTATATAATGTGATAAAATTATATTCCAATTTCACGAATAGAAAAAAATATTTTTTTAGAGAAGCGTTTCAATATATTGTGCAACGATAGAGCTTTCCATTCGGTTCCGTCATTACAAAAATGATAAAAATAAGGCGTGTTTATATAATAAGTTAAAAAAAGTACCTGCATATCTTATCTCTTGTGGAATAATTATCAAAAAATATTGTTGCATCAAAAAAGAATATTGTTGAAAAGCGTTTCCAACAACATATTATATAGATATTTTTTAATTTATAGTATTGAGTAAAATATATATATTTCATAGCAATAATATATTTGGGGGTGAAAATATCTTAAAAGAGATGGAGTTTACAAATATTTCTTTTATCTATTGTACGTGCAACATTTAACAAATATCTGTACCTTAGAGGTAAAGAATCGTATCTCGAGTTTTTGTTAAAATAGGGTTAATACTTTTTCCAATATATCAGATTTAAATTGAATAATGGTAAAGGTTTTATGTCCATTATTACTAGTTGTTAAGATATAAATTTAGAAAAAGTCGTATTGGAAATTTTCATAGAAATAATAAACTTTAAATCCTGTTTTCTCTAAATTTCTAATAATGGAGCTACGATTTTTTTACCTTTAAAATACAGATTTATATGAAATAAATTCAATGCATAAATCTAACTTATAAAAATTATTCGAAATACTTACAGTTCCTAGAGCTTCCATGATAGATAACAATGCTGAAATTTGTATTTACTATCGAATCTCGAATATTCGCTATAATACAAAATTTCACGAATTGTATATTCAAAGTTTATTCTCGAAACTGTGATTAAAATTGAAAAAAAATCACTTAAAGTTTTTCAACAATAATCTATTATGTTATTTGATTCGGAGCGTTCACTAGGCTAAAAAAATTAATTTTGGTTAATTTTTACTAGTTTTATAATTTAACGACACGACCGTTTGTTCGAGAAGCGGAAAAAATTTCTCCCATCTAAGGCCGTCTGTAGCGCTGGCACGATACTGAATCACGTTTGAAACGTGCGTCGGTTCTACTTACATCTTCGTTTATCTTTGTTTCGCCACTGTCGAGGTCAATGGGGTGACTCTGCCCCTGCATATCGGGGCACGCTCGTGCGAGAAAAAGTTCCAGGCTTATCGGCCGACGAAACGTGATTTAAACGTGATTTCATTCGTAAAACGTGAGATGTACTTTATGCTAGCGTGAATCACTTCTCTGACGACCCTTTTCGCTTTTCCATGCGGTGATAACGCTCTGAATCACTCGTGGAATCCTTGCGGCGTTTATGGAGAGATCCGAGGTGACTGGATCAGGCGTGTTTCTTTTCCACTGAATTCTCTTACGTCTACGAATTATAAAATTAATTAGTGTTTCATTCAATTTGAGACATTAAGAAAAGAAACCATAGCTTAAAAAAAATCCTAAAGAAGTCTTGAGAATAAAATAAGAAGTAGTGATTGCGAAAAGAATGTATATGATATTTAGATAAATAAAAAATTATTGAAGTTATAGTTGCCTCCAAATTATGAAAAAAATGAACACTGCAAATGTATTTATTTACGCATTTTTCTCAAAAGTGTATTCGGAATGATAGAAAAAATTAAAATTGCTAGATTCATCAAAAGAACTTGTTGTTCTATCAAGTCACCTTCGAAGAGATTTAAAGTCTTTAAAATTTTTCACGCAATTTATTTGTGAACTGTTTAATTTCAGAACAATAACAAAAAGCGATAAATGATAATAAATTCACACTTTAAAGATAGCAAAGCTGATAAAGTGATACCAGAATGACAGATAAGAGCAGCAAAAGCCAACATTTTTAAATCAAAATATTTAGGAAGCTCCAACGATAATTATGAAAGGATTGCCTTTGTTGCGTTATTATTTAATCATGAAATTTGTCTTCTAAATACCAGCATCTTGGTTTAAGGCCGATTAGATACAGTATCTCATGTAATATGTAATCCAAGCAGGCAGCTAACATATAGCTACATATTTATAAGGATGTATCATTGACAGTAGATATTAAATAGAATAAGATACATAGGAAAGTGCATTGAGGCAATAAAGCAAAAAGTATCAGTTTAAAAAGAGAAAAGAAATTAATGTCAGAAAGAGCAAAGAGCCATTTCTTACAAAAAAAATGGCTGTAAACGCTCTATTTAATGCAACAAATTTGTTGTCTGTAGCTGCATTGCATTATGTTTTTTTTTGCATTTAACATGAAATTGGTATATAATTGGAAACTGGGAAAAAAGAAGAGAAAGATGAAAAATACAAAGTTCAGAAAACAAATGTAACCCTTTACACTGTATTAATTTGAACTCGGAGTATCGACTAGGTCTTGCAATAAATTTGTTGACCTACTTTTTGTATAGAAAAGAAGAAGACGTAATTTGAAGAAAAAAGGAACAATTTTTAGAAATAAAAATAATTCAAGATTCAATAGATTAAAAATCGAAGGGAATAAAATGAGCTAATGACTCAAACTAGTTCTTAGTTCTTACAATTAGCTCTTTCTCTTTCTCTCTTTCTAGTTGTATTATAATTTAAATAAATATAAACAAAGATGTGTCAAATGTTTCGACCTGTAATAAGGTCATCTTCAGTGCGCTACTTCAGTAATTTGAACAGTAAGTTGTTAGAGTCATAAGGTACAAACGCAAGTTGAAATTTGTTGTAACGCTTACAAATTTTATAGTTATAGTACAGCAACTTTTTGAATGAATCGTTTCGACCTCATTACAGATCGAAACAATTGATACATTTCTGTTTATATTTATATTTTAATTATAATACATAACTAGAGAGAGAGAGAGAGAGAGTTTGAGTTTATTTATTATGCCATAATCAAGACTTTAGAAAGGATGAATAATAATACAAGGATATACATGAAGTAAAACAAGAGTAAAATAAAAACAGAAGTTGGAAAAAGTATAAACTAGAAAGAAGTAGAACTATAATAAAGCAGCGAGCAGAAGCGGAAATAATGAAGATGATAAGGACTAAATTGCAAAAGGAAAAGGTATTATTTCCACCTTAGTCAACGCTTCACTACCAAATCTCGTTGAAAAAGTATAAGTGACTGAAAGAATGCTGAAAGATTAAAAATCAACGAAATTCGGCCGTGCTCCCACAGACAACAAAGAAAGTAATCGTAGAAAATTTACATTGAAACTAAACACCAATTTAGACGATAAAGGTGCAACAATTTATGTACAGTGACTAGAACAACCTAAACCTAACACGCATTAACGCCACATCCTATACATGACCAGTGGATATCCACAAGGTAGACTCTCAAACAGAACTGAGCTCGAGTGTGAATAGATAGCCGTTGAGCTTTTGTTTAAATTCGTTAAGAGACGAAGACGACACTAGCTCGGTAGGAAGCGAATTCCATAAGTAAATACCCGCAAGGTGAAAGGACTTATGGTAGGTCTCAGTTCTGTGATTGGGAATTTGAAAAGTATGAGGTAGCGCTAGCCGTGACGACCGTCTGATAGAGAGATCGACTCTAACAAAGATCTCGGAGAGGTAGCTAGGAGACATACCGTGAGATATTTTATACATTTCGATGCCAAGGAAATAAAGACGTCTATATCTAACCGACAGCCACCCGAGTCGATGACGGTAGGGTGTAATGTGTTCGTCGCGTCGCAGATTGAAGATGAACCGAATCGTACAATTAATGAGTCTCTGCAGTTTAGTATTGAGCTCGTCAGTAACATATCATTATATACAAGAGAACAGTAGTCCAACAGAGGCCAAATCAAAGCTGACACGAGTTTCACGCGGAGTTGAAATGTTAAGGAGTTTTTGTGAAATTTGAGTTTGTGCAGCGTGAAGTGTACCCTCTTAGAAATGTGAGCGACGTGACTGTCCCAAGATAGATTAGAGCTCATGATGACACCCAGATTCCGAGCCTGGGAAACAAACGGGATGGAGGTGCCATTAACAGAGATAAGAGGCAATTCGCTGAGGCTAATCTGGTCAACGTACCGCTTGCTTCCGAATATTAGTACCTTGGATTTCTTAAGGTTAAGAGACAGTCCATTTGTGGTCGCATATTCGGAGATAACCCCAACATCATACGCCACCAACTGTGAGAGAGAGAGAGAGAGAGAGAGAGAGAGAGAGAGAGAGAGAGAGAGAGAGAGAGAGAGAGAGAGAGAGAGAGAGAGAGAGAGAGAGAGAGAGAGAGAGAGAGAGAGAGAGAGAGAGAGAGAGAGAGAGAGAGAGAGAGAGAGAGAGAGAGAGAGAGAGAGAGAGAGAGAGAGAGAGAGAGAGAGAGAGAGAGAGAGAGAGAGAGAGAGAGAGAGAGAGAGAGAGAGAGAGAGAGAGAGAGAGAGAGAGAGAGAGAGAGAGAGAGAGAGAGAGAGAGGAGAGAGAGAGAGAGAGAGAGAGAGAGAGAGAGAGAGAGAGAGAGAGAGAGAGAGAGAGAGAGAGAGAGAGAGAGAGAGAGAGAGAGAGAGAGAGAGAGAGAGAGAGAGAGAGAGACAGAGAGAATGAATGAATGAATGAATGAATGAATGAATGAATAAATGAATGAATACATTTATTAGCTTTTAGCTATCATACAATACACACAATACATTTTACTTAAATCCATTTTTCTTTCAATTTGCTTTTAAATTCGCATTACATTATTATCGATGTTTCTTATTTCCTCAGGCAACTCATTATAAATCCTTATACCATCATAAAACAAATCTTTTTGTCCTGTTTGCGTTTTTCTAAATTGTATGTACTTGTAATTGGTTTACTTGCCTTGTTTTGTACTTATGTCGCTCTCCTACCTTCTCAATCTTATTACACAACCCCCTCGGTAACAATCTATTAGCTAGTTTATACATAAATATACATACATTATACTTAATTCTCTTTTCTACGCTCATAATTCTTAGGACACTCCTCATTTCATCGCATGAGGTATATATCGAACATTTAAGTACTGACCTAATTGCCCTATTTTGACATACTTGCAACTTATCTAATTGTACTCTACTCAAACCAATAAATATCGTTGAGCAATATACCATATGTTGTGCCACAATTGCCTTATACAATACGCTTCTTACATATAATGATAGGTCGACACCCACTCTCCTAATAAATTGTGTCTTAGCACTCATCTTTTTAATAACATATTGCACATGCTTCTCAAATGTCAATACCTCATCTACCATTACACCTAAATATTTGTATTCATTTATTTGCTCCAATCTTTCGTTCGCAATTCTTATGTCAAACTCCGTATTTTCCTCGCATCTACCACTTCTTAGTAACATAAACTTGCTCTTTTCCCCGTTCAATTTCAACTTATTTGCACATAACCAACCATATATTTTCTCCAGTTGCTTATTAATAACATGTTCGATAGTATCTATTCTTAAGTTTTCAAAGTATACAATAGTATCATCTGCAAACATTCTAATTTTGCATCCAAGAATCATTAAGTTTACAATATCATTGATATATAATATAAACAATAGAGGCCCAAGAACTGATCCCTGGGGTACTCCATTTGTTACCTTCCTTGCTTCAGACATTAAATTCTTATATTTTACCTTTTGTACTCTATTATTCACATAATCTTGTAACCAAGAGATAACCGTTCCTTCAAATCCAAGAAATTCCAATTTAGCAATTAATATCTTTCTATCTATTGTCTCGAATGCTCTACGATAGTCCAGAAAAACAACTCCAATCTTATCACCTTTACTTATTGCTAATTTCCACTCAGATATTACACTTTGTAACGCAGTTTCACACGAGTAGCTATTTCTGAAGCCCGACTGGCAATCGGTAATAATATTGTGCTCCTCACAGAATTTATCTAATCGCGATTTTACTACGGTTTCTAATATACCTTCTCATACATTGGCAACATATTAATTGGTCGCAAATTTTTCGCATCATTTGATCCTGTTACTTTAGGTATCAGTACAACAATAGAACATTTCCACTCCGACGGAAAGACCTCTTTGGCTAGAGACATATTGCAAACCTCCAAAAATATTCCATTCATTGTTTCATATGCCCATTGTAAAACTATCGAGAGAGAGAGAGAGAGAGAGAGAGAGAGAGAGAGAGAGAGAGAGAGAGAGAGAGAGAGAGAGAGAGAGAGAGAGAGAAAGCATTTATTTATTAACGCGCCCTGGGATTGCATCCCCTCAGGCGAGAGAGAGAGAGAGAGAGAGAGAGAGAGAGAGAGAGAGAGAGAGAGAGAGAGAGCACACTAAGAACTAGCTTTTGATTCATTAGCCCATTTTATTTTCTTCGATTCATATAATTTTTAGGTTTCATAAGATTTCATTCGTATCTCGTATAATTACATAATCTTCTGAAAGTAAATAGTTAAAATACTTAAAGGACTTTTAACTCTAACATCTGAGGACAAAACGAGTGTAAAAGGTTAAATTTCTGGTGTGAGGCCGATCGTTTTCTCGCACCTACAAGAAATTTCTATGTTTCTGGTGGTGATTGTCAATCAAAACGAGCGGATTCCTATCGATTCGAGTTCACCAGGTCCACCGAGAAGCCGTTTTCACGGAGGCGAGACTTAATAGCTGGCCGATCTGTCGATCATGAACACTCGTTCGCTGACGATTCCACTTTTTGTGTCGAGACGACAAGGTACACGAAATGACGAGCGAGAGCCACGAGGTCGCGGAAGGTCGGCACGAGCGTGAAGTCGCGGTCGACTGATAAGTGGTTATCGCGCAGAGATCACGACATTGTTTTGCATTGCCATTCGGTCCGGGCTGCGGCTGACGTACGTAAGTCTGTTTGTCCTGGATCGCTTGTCATCACGCGGCCGAGACCCTCTCGCGATCACTTTTGCTCGAATCCATGTGGCCACGTCATCCATTTTCTCTTTAAATTGCACTTCCGCAGTTTCCACTTCCACATCGTATGTGCTTCTCTTCCCTCTTCCTAGTTTCTCGAGGCCTGACGGACGTTCTATTCTTCTTTAAGGTTGTATGACCCGTAAGATTTCTGCCAAAAGTTTAAGAAACGTAACATAAAGCTAATTAACATATTTAAGAAGATATTCTTTACTGGAAAGTAATATTTATATTAATATTTGATTAAAATAATGATTGCCTGTGTTTTTAAAAGCTATAGAGACATTTTTATGCATATATAATTTTCTCGTATGTAAACTTTCACTTTCAATGGTTTTTAGAAAGACTGTACCTGACTTGCAACTGGCACAAACGAAAATCTGAAAGTGTGAAAGTTTTTAAAAAGTAACAAAACAGTAATTACTGTTTAAAAATACTAATGAAATTATATTACGTTATTTATTTACGTCATTTATTAATAAATTAAATACAATAGCTCTCATATAAAAAAGTATTTTGATCGCGGCAACGTCGCATTTTCTGTAAGTTGGTAGCATTGATCTCACTCGACATCAGCTGCGTACCTCTGTGAAGTTGGCCGGACAACTTCAACGTATCGAACTTTAAATAATTGGAATCGATTGGTGGTCGTTTGGTGGTCTTTGGTAGTCTAGTCCGATCGTTTGGTGGTTAGCCGTTTTCCTGTAAAATCAAAATGAAATTTCTGGTGTGAAGTTAGCCGGACAATTTTTTTTTTCAATTTTAACTTTTTTATAGCTCATTCGACGCGGAATCGTTTGGTGGTCATGAATATCACCAGTAAAACATTTGGTGGTCAACCGTTTTCCCAGAAAATAGAAAAAACCGTATGCGCATAATGCCGGACATACCGCACACCTCCTGTGCCATTAATCAGAAAAGTTGTATTTGTCACCCAAATTAACTTTGATAGGGCTCATTCGACGCGGAATCGTTTGGTGGTCACGAATATCGTTATTAAAACGTTTGGTGGTCAACCGTTTTCCCAGAAAATAGGAAAAACCGTACTCTCACGCCATTGGTCGTACGACTCCGTGACGGTAGTTCGGTAATTTGATGAATAAAGATTATTTATTAATCAAATTGACTTTCACACGGCTCGTTGGACGCGGAATCGTTTGGTGGTCACGAATATCCGTCATTAAAACGTTTGGTGGTCAATCGTTTTCCTAAGAAATAGATAAAACCGTACTCTCACGCTATTGGTCGTACGACTCCGTGCGTTAGCTCGGTAATTTGATGAATAAATATTATTTATCAATCAAATTGACTTTCATACGGCTTGTTCTACTTTTCTACTTAATCTACTTTTGTAACAGCAATAACATGGCAATATTATTGTTTTCGTGTGCAGATTGTTGAGAGTTTACGATTAAAAATTGACGCGTTAATGAAGAAAGTTGAGATCGCATTAATTTGCGGCCCCGGACTGGCCATTGCGTCGAGACGCTTGATTTAAGATGCATATAGTCTCGTGGACCGTCGCGTCGCATTGATATCAGGGATGTTGCATGCGCGATGCCTGGCATAAAGCTGTTGTTATAAACGACTTGTATACATAAATAATTGCTATATTAGTTACAATTTAATTTTTTTGATAATTGTAAATTACATAATTACATTTTTCGTAAAAATTTAACTTTTTTCGAGAAATATGAAAGCATGATATAACATAGAAGTTATAATCACGTTCAATCTAGTTTTTAAAATTTATTCTTTGTTTTAGCATTCATTTTTCTGCACTTTTATCTTTACGTAAGTGTAAATGCTTGTGTGCAAAATTACAAATAATTTATATTGTAACTTAATTTTACAAAACATCCGATATAAATAATGTAATTAAATTATAAAATTACAATATCTGTACAGAAGGTGTTTCCAAACTAGAATCGTAAAGCGGATAAGAGGATGATTTCTTCGACAGGAAAAAAATAAATAATAAAGACTAAAATTCTGTCAAGCAATATTGTATTTTGCACACAAAAAAATTTTTAAATAAATGTACTCTTACTTTTCTTTTTCCACGTTACGGCCGAAGTGCTGTCTTGTCGAGGATGCCGAGGACGATCGCACGGCAGTGGTTGCGGTGACCGTGTTACGACGCTCTCGACGATGTCGTTTTTGTGGACGAATATCTGCCGCCTAGCCGGCGAAACTGATCGCCCTCCGCGTTCTCGGCCACGAAACGGGCCTTTTTGCGCAACAGCTGTAGTGTCAGGATATAAGTCGTCACCATGACAATCATAGGGATGTAGAAGGCGATCAGAGAGCCGAACACGAAGAACGCCCGATTATTGATGACGCATACTCCTGGCTGCGGCATGATGTTCGTGGGATTAATTATGCCTGAAACAACAACCGACGAGATCTCGTCACGCCTTGATTATCCCCTTCTCTAATTAGCTGTCGATTTGAAGCTTTCGATTACCCGTCAAGCTTCTCGGGATCTTTTCCGGAAACGTGGACGTCCCCTCTCGAATCGTCATCTCGTAACAGTTGTATTACATCTTACGGAACGTCTCGATAATTGGAACAGATTTTGTTTCGATAAAAGTTATTTTGAGTGCTTGTGAGTGATAATTAAATTTTCGGAAAATTGTTTTAAATTGGCAACAATATAAGTACACTGAGAAAAAAATATTTATATAGATAAAAAAAATTATTTAAGATTGTTGCCAAGAGCTTATTTACTTAATCTAATACACATAATTATTTATAATTAGATTTTTTTACTTAATTTAAATTAAAATATTTAATTCTAAATAAATATGTGCATTGTATTTAGCGCCTCTTCTTCAAGATAACACGTAGTACTCCTTAGGGTGCCATTACATGGAGCGCGGAAACGCGGAAACGCGGAAACGCGGAAGACAAAATTTACTAGATTTCCGTCGATCCGTTCCGTCTGTTTTGAATGCCTTATATTACATGGAGCACATTTTGAGCGGAAAAGCGGAACGGAGAATTATAAAATATTAATTTTTAACGGTATTTATCGATTAAAATGCTTGTATTCAATAGATAAGCTGAAAAGATAAGCATATTAATAAAAATTGCAATGAATTAAGTGAACAGAATTTTAAGAAATGAATACAAATGTCTATTTGTCACTATACTGTTCCGCTTTTCCGCGCAAATTGTGCTCCATGTAATATAAGGAGAAACAAACTCGCGGAACGAACGCGTCAAATGTTCGTTCTTTTTCTCTGTACTGTTGCACGCAGATACCTCAGATAGGTTATGTATTTTTATAATATTCTATCCCGCTTAGAATATTGTGGACTTTTCTCCGTGAAATTGGAAAAGTGAAAAGTATATCATGGATCCAAATATCATGTTAATGATTATTATGAAGTTTCTCATACAAGCAAGTGATGAACCGATGAGACATGCAGAAATAACAATGAAAAAAGTGACTTCAATGTATTATTTGTACTTGCGTTACAAGAAATTGGAAGACAAAAAGAATCGAAGAATATGGGTACGACCTATTTTTACCGAAGAAAGAAGACTTGCACAAGGTGACAGCCACAATTTACTTGTGGAGATGAGATTGACAGATCCCGAAAAATACTTTAACTATCTCAGAATGTCATCAACAATCTTCAATGAGTTACTCAAGCTTGTTGGACCATTGATCGAAAAGCAAACAGTAATTCGAAAACCAATACCGGCTAGGACGAGATTGGAGGTGACTCTACGTTGGTTGGCATCTGGTGATAGCATGACATCGCTATCATATGCTTATCGCATTGCTCAATGTACACTATCACATCTTATTCCGGAAACGTGTGAAGCAATTTGGCTCTCTCTACAAAAGAAGGTTATGGTTGATCCAACTCAAGAAAATTGGAGTAGGATTGCAGAAGATTTCGAACTGATATGCCAATTTCCACACTGCATAGGCGCTATCGATGGAAAGCATGTCGAAATTCAGGTATGTATATTATGAATTTATTTACAATAATTCAGGTTCAATATATTACACATTAATAATGCAATGACATATGTAAAATGAGAAATATATATAACACAATTTTTCAATTTGCAGGCACCGCCTCGTAGTGGCTCATGCTACTACAATTATAAAGGAAGGCACAGCATAAACTTGCTCGCAGTAAGTGATGCCAAGAACCGTTTTATTATTGTGGACATTGGAGCTGAAGGAAGGCAAAGCGACGGAGGTGTTTTCGAAAACAGCGGATTACCGCATCTACTGGAAACAAATGCTCTCCATTTGCCTCTACCTACACGTCTAAATAATATGGATTCGGATTTTCCATACGTTTTATTGGGAGATGAGGCCTTTCCTCTGAGCACCTATATGATGCGACCGTACCCTCGGAGTAGACGGCTGAATATCAACAGAAAAATTTTTAACTATCGCCTGAGTCGAGCAAGGAGAACAGTAGAATGTGCTTTCGGGCTTTTGGTTGCAAGATGGAGAATATATCGTCAACCTCTTGTTGCATGCACACGTACTGCTGTGAAAGCTGTACAAGCAACGGTTGTCTTACATAATTTTATTATTAATAATGAATTAGATCTACCATTTGCAGCAAGACAGTATTCTAATATACAAGAAGAAGAACACAACTTCTTAGTTACAAGTACCGGACTTACAGCTGTAAGTCATAGAAATGTTTCGCAAAAGTCTGCAGCACTGAAAATTCGAGATAACTTTGCTTATTATTTCGAACATGTAAATCCTCTATCATGGCAGTTGGACAAAGTTTTAACTAATAACTTTTAAAACACAGTTTCCATTTAATGCATTGTATTTGTAATATTCGTATGTAGCCTGTTTTGACGATCTATATTTCTATAGTTTAATAATTCGTACAATGTAATGAATCGAATAGAAAAATATTTTATTATATATATATATATACATGAAATAAAATAATATGTCAACAAAGTAATATTTTTATTAGGGATTCTCTCGCTCAATACGTTCCATATCCTCCTCTTGGATAGCAATATCCATAATTCTCCTTTGCAGATTTCTGCGTTGTATGTAGGGTAGTCGGCGTAAAATGTCACCAAGCTGATCTAAATAGCTGTCCACTACATCACGTTTCTTCCGTGACGCTTCATCAATCATACTGAGAAATTTAGTTTCCATATCAGCTTGCCTTTGTGCAATCTTTGCTTCTATAAGTAAATAATATATGCCTAATTAATAATCGGTACTTAATAATACATGATGAGTATCTAAAATACATAAAACCAAAAGACAATTGCCGTATACTTTTATTTCTCGCCTCTGATGGTGAACATGATCTTCGTGATGATGCGTTTGATGTACTTGCAACGTCCAACATGGAATCATCACAAGTCGAGTGGTCTGCAGCCATGTCATTCCTTTGCATATCATTCTCATCAACACAGGATGAATTCGCTTCTAAAAGGTGCTGGATGGAGCTGACAGTCCTGGAAACAAAACAATTTTACAAATTATGACATTCAATTGCACGCAATTTGAATGTTTGCAAAATCTTAGTTGAAAGATAATATAAATACTTACGGTGTTGTCTTTTCAGTATCGTCGAGAAATTTCATTTCTTCATAATGAGCGAAAGAACTACGTAACGGATGGCCAGATTCCGCCCCAGAACCACTTCGCACGTATCCTCGCATTTTCTTTCTAGCCTTTATATACGCATCTCGAAGTTGTTTCCATTTCTGCTTTACTTCTGGCACAGATAGAGATCCTATGATATTGTACAGAGAATCGTAAATTATTTACTTTATCATGCAAATAATATAATTCATATAAATAATTAAAGAATGATCTCACCATCAAATATGTTTACAATTTCTTGCCAAAGATTTTCTTTTTTTAATTTTGTTCTTTGATTTAATGGAATAGAATGGTCCCACAAAGCCTTTCGGATACGAACTAATTCAATGAGCAACTCATCTTGTGTGAATTCAGACTGTACATTGCTTTCTTTCGTATGCGGTATATCTTCAGTTTCATGTTTTTTTCCTTTAAAATAAATAAAAATAATAGTGACTTAAATTACCATGAAATGACTCAATTGTCTGTTCTAATGGATCAATAATTAACTTTTTTACAACATTTCAATGCTTGTGTGTACTTAATAAGTTGTTTAACACTATCCCATATGTAAAATATACATTGTCAAAACAAAAATGTGTAATTATAATTATTCATAATAGCATTCACCATTTTGCAAAATTATTATGTCCCTCAAGGAAGAACTTTATATGTAATACTTATATACATGTATTCTGATAAGTATTTCATTAATTTAGATCAGTTTATTCATCACTTATATTTATGTTATAATGGATAAACCCGATAAACATTTTTAATCATTATGTTGCTGAGATGTTAGCGTAACGTTCTAGTTTAAGTATTTACTGCGTATTATAATAGAAGATAATTATAATGGATAATAAAAACTTTTTCACGAATTACACTACATAAATAAATAAATAACTTAATAAATAATAGCTTTTTATGCAACTGTCACTATAATCATTTAAAAAGAACCATTGTTTAACATACTCATAGTAACCACAGCATTTTCGTCAACATTTATGACGTCAGTATTTTCATCATATGCACCAAAACAATGATGGTCTAAAATTGTTCCACATGATCCACGTAAAATAAAACCGCAGTATCCACACTTTGTAGCCTGCAAACATAATATATACAAGTGTTTAATTATCTTTATTTCACATAAAGTGAGGTTATGACTTCATTCAGTAGGTATTAATAGTAATTTTTTTAAATTTGATTTAAACGTTATGTCAATTCATTATTAATTTACAAATACTATAATATACTTAATACTCAATACTCAAATACTTACTGGACCGTTCATTATAAACGTTTTATACTTCTTTATATACTAATATACTTGATGTTATTGTTTAGCACTTCTTGGCACACACACACAAACACGCATGATTTCCGCTGTTCCGCTCAAATGGGATAGAAAATATATCGCGGAAACGCGGAATCTAGTTACTTTCTTTCCGCGTTTCCGCGTTTCCGCGTTTCCGCGCTCCATGTAATGTCAGCCTTACTCTATGCCGAGGCGCCACAATCTTTACAGCTAAAACAAAAGTTTTTCCCTTTCCTAGGGGACTTCTCTCGTGTTCGCGCCCAATCCGTCATTCTTTATTCTTGTGCCGAGATAGTCACTTCGCCATTAGTAAAATGGGAAAACGAAAATACAGAAGGTCGGATTTGGACGATGAATCCAAGGAAAATAGGATAACTAAAAAGATGAAACGCCTGAGAGATCTTAAAAAGCTTGAGGATCGAATACGGAAGAGACGGACACGTAATTGCTTGCGGTGATTTCATATTGTGTCTCGGTATTCATCGCGGCAATTCCGTGTCTCTCCTCGCGTTAGTTTAGTATTTCGCGTTTCGTTGAGCGCCCTGGCGCCTTATTCTTCGCGTTAAGATATCCTTGGCGATATCCCACCTTGCGTTCGTTCGATAATACTGCGTTCGATTATTGTTGCGTTGGGACGTTATTTGCGCTACGCCCACGCTTTGCGTTAGATTTAAGTAATTCGGCGACAGAATCCCGGCACGGCTTGGGACATTGCGTTTACGCGCTCCGAGCCCTTATTTCGCGGCATTTCACGTTATCAGTTTGCGTTTATTTCGATTACGCTGACGATACGTTACCTTAAATGTTAGTTCTCTAATCTAAAATATTAATCAGTGTGAATCCTATTATTCGAGAGATTCTGTAAGCTCCGTTTCACTATTGTTATTAGTTTATTCGATCGTAACGCCTTTCGCGCCATGATTCAAAAATTACAGTAGTACTCCGTTTATTTCTGGCGTCCGTATATTAACATTATATTTTCTTGCGTGGTTTATCTCCTGACGCCCGCGTTACCAATTTCACTATTTCGGCCGATCTATGGGAACCAACTCGGCTTTGTTAATCTCACGCAAAGTTATTAATCAAACAATAAATGTTAATTTCTTATTTTCTTTGTTAATTACGTGAGCTATTGATTTCATGTCACCCCGCCGAATATTGCGCCGCCCTTCATCACCCCCGCCCTAGGATTCGGTCGAGCTAGCCGATTCCTCGCACATCCGCACGTTTTGTTTTGCGTCTCGTTTTGGTTTTCTTTTGCGATTTCGCAGACGCGCATTTACGCGTCTGGCGCTCAACGGTAAAATCGTTTCGCGAAGTGTCGGAGGTGCGAGGGAATCGACGGAGAGGCCTGTCATCCCGCTCTCCCCAATCCTTTTGATCCGGCACACGCCCCGGACCGCTCCGGGAGTGAAAAAGTCGTGACAGTATGTACATAGGGGTTAAAGCCATAGTGGTGTAAGTCACTTTTTTTAAATCTATCGAGTTAAGTTCATAGATGCAGTCTCACTGATCTATATTATAACTGGATAGTGAATACCCTACTCCCACCCCAAATTTTGTGAAGCAATATGAACGGCCGCCATGTTGGCCGCAGCGGGCACTTCGGGCGTCATCGGGAGCCGTCGTGAGCGTTCGTGAATCGCCGAGTTTGAAATTGCACACAGGTAAAAAGTTGAAAATCGCTTAATGTTGTTAAAGTTAGTAATATGTAATCGGGTAGACTTTTTCGTTGTCGAAAATGAAAAAGAATTGCGTACATTGTGGGAAAAGCGACAAGGGCGAAGGTGTTGTGCCCAGGTCTTTTCACCGGTAAGTATTATAGTATCTAATTAATTTATTATATGTAAATCAATGGTAATCAATCACTCGATATTAAATTATTGGTTATGTTAAATAATTTATTGCTTTTTGTAGTTTTATTTTCACGTCGTACGATTTTTAGAGATAAAATACATTATCTACATTATAATTAATCCGTGCATGAGGTAATGTCGTGAAAATTACAAATTGAGTAAACAAAAATAACTATTACAAAATTTGTCTTTTCATTCAGATTGCCAACGAAAAGGCCACGAGAACTGCAGTCTTGGCTGAAAAATCTAAACCTGCAGAACAATAAGCAGCCACTCGAAAATCTGCGACTGTGTTCCGAACATTTCTCTGAGGAATGCTTTATCAGAGAAAATGGAACTGTGAAACTACGTTAGGGAAGCATTCCAACATTATTTCATGCACCTAAGCACCAGAAAAAATGTATCTATTGCAATGTGCCTAAAACAAGTAAAGGCGATCGTATATTTCACAAGTAAGTAAAACTAATAGAAAATAAATGCACGGCTTATACGATACTTTTATGATTTAAAATGCAAGTTTATTCGAACAGTTTTAGAATTATTACTATTACCACTATTATTATTAGTACTTATGAAGTTTGATGCAATAATCGGAATCAATCCTATTCCAAAATGTAATTACATGCAGTAATTATATTGACTATTGTGTATGTACAGATTTCCTCTCAATAACTCAGTGCAGCTTCAGAAATGGTTATCTCGCATACCGTTGCAGAATTTCTTTCCGACGAAAGATGACATTCTATGTTCTGATCACTTCAAGCCAGACTGTTTCCGGCGAGTCGACAACAAGTTGCGCTTAAGAGCGCTTGCGGTTCCAACAGTATTTAAGCCTGTACTACCTACAAGTAAGAGTAATAAGTATACACACAATAAGTACACCAAGGATATACCCCGTTGATCCTCTTCTTCCAAAAAGCATAAATAAAAGATGATTTTCTTATATTGCTTTATTATTAATAATACTTCTTTAAATATAACATTTTAATGTTGCTTATTGCCTTTTTATACGTATCACTATATTTAATAATGTGTTATTGAAGAGCTTTCTATGTACAGTTTCAATAGTTATCTATTTTATATATTTCAGAAATAAACGTTTTATCTTCGAAAGTCGAAACAACTGCAGCTGCAAGTTTTGAGAAATCAGAAAGCGCGGCTGATATGGAAACCACTATAGATTTAGAAACAGTGGTGTATATTGAAACTGATGTGGATATGGAAACCACTATTGACGTGGATAGTACGAGAGATATGGTACCTGTTCCAATCATCTTAAGCACTTCAACAGACAGACCTCAGAAAAGGAGGCCAAATACTCTTGTTTCAATTTATTCAATGCGACACGATCACCGTTATGAGGCCTCTCCTAGAAGCTACAAGAGAAAACTTATCTCGGCCCTCAGTAAGATCAAGGAACTATCGAAAGAATGCAATAAGTTAAATAAACAACAGGTCAAGCGACTGACGACGAAGATAAGCTCCTTGAAGGATATAGTTCGTACATTGCGGGAAAGTATATCTGTAAGTGAGTCAGGACTCGCATGCTTAGACTCGATCGCTGACAGTGATGTTTCGGAGTTTTTGCGGAGGTACGCGCGAAATGCTAATAAATCGAAAAAAACAGGGAGTAAGATATTTAAACGTCAACGAGGTAAATTAGTAGCAGGTATTTCTCGCGAAAAATACCCACCTGCCATTCGGACATTCGCTATGACCCTTCATTTTTATTCGCCGAAAGCTTATAGGTATGTAAGACAAAAATTTTGCAACGCTCTGCCTGACCCAAGCACACTTCGGTTGTGGTATAACACAATCAATTGTGAACCCGGATTCACTTCTGAAAGTTTTGACGCGTTGAAGGAAAAAGTCTCGGAAGAAAAAAAAGTTGGGAGGTAAGTTATCGTTACCCTGATACTTGACGAAATAGGCATTAAGAAAGGTATTCAGTATATTCGAGACGGAAAACTTAGAGGCTACGTAAATGTAGGATCAGGAATCGAAACATGCGATGACATACCTTTAGCGAAAGAAGCATTAGTTTTCATGGCGGTCGCATTAGATGGTAGATGGAAGATACCTTTAGGATATTTTTTGGTGAATGGGATAGATTCTTCGACAAATGCTAGTCTCATACAGAATTGTCTACAGCGTCTAGACGAAATTGGCGTCGAGGTATCATCTTTAACTTTAGACGGTCCATCGCAACACTTCGCGACATTACGCAAACTCGGAGCTACTTTCGATTTAATCAATCCACAGCCGTATTTTCTGCATCCTTCGAACAAAAAGAAAGTACATGTAATATTAGATGCCTGCCACATGTTAAAACTGTTCAGAAACTGTCTTGGCGATCAGAAAGAACTGCGTGACAGCGAGGGCCAAAAAATCGAATGGAGATTCATAACTGCTTTAGCATACTTGCAAGAAAAAGAAGGGCTACGAGCAGGAAATCGGCTTAAGATCGCACACATCCAATACTGGAAAATGAAGATGAAGGTGGCTCTAGCTGCTCAGACTCTCAGTAGCAGTGTTGCTGATGCTATCGAGTTTTGTGCGCGAGTATTAGGCTTACCAGAATTTCAAGGAAGTGAGGGAACGGTACGTTTTATTCGCTGTATCGATAGACTTTTCGATTTCTTAAATTCGCGTAATCCATTCGGAAAGGGTTACAAGAGTCCGTTGCGACGTACCAATGAGTTTATCTGGCGAGCGCAAATTTTGGCCGACACAGAGTACCTAAAAGGTATCACGAATGTCGAGGGTAAGGAAATGTGGAAAACCAAACGGTACGTTCCATTCGTCGGAATGATTACAGCCGCCATGTCCGTCATTGGCATTTACGATACGTACGTTAAACCGGAAGGCTCTCAAATGAAATACTTGCTAAAGTACAAATGTAGCCAGGACCACCTAGAACTATTTTTTTGTGCAATCCGAAGATGTGGTGGCTGGTGTCCGAATCCCACTTGTGCACAATTTATTTCGGCGTACAAAAGGTTATTGGTTCGGCACGAAATAATTGCCACAAACGGTAATGCCGAAGCCATGGACTCTACAAGTATCCTAACGGTTCCTTCTGGGGCTGGAAGAAAAAAACCTGTTGATCGTTACGATCTTGCTGTTTACAGCGCGATGGACAATATTCGATTCTGTAAAAAGTACGGATTAGATGAAGAGATCGGACATTGCAGCGAAAATGACGAATTTATGAATGAATTTATTGTACTTAACTGGCAAATACCAAACACGCTGTCCGCGTTTTCGAAAAATTGTGTCGCGAATATAGCTGGTTGGGTAGTTAAGAAAATAGTGGACGAAAAAAAGCCGCTAATTAGGTGCGAGGAATGCCGAAATGCGTTATTTCAAGATAGTCAAAGCGTAGCAGAATTTTCGGACAATTGTCTTATTCAGGCAAAGACACGAGGTGGGCTAATATTTCCGAACAAATGCGTCGTTACAATCTGTCAACGCGCTGAAAACATTATAAGACATAGCTTGAACAGAAATAAGGGTAATCCTTTTCGAGAATCGAATGCTGAA
Organism: Temnothorax ravouxi; assembly: GCA_030770255.1. Classification (NCBI taxonomy): domain Eukaryota; kingdom Metazoa; phylum Arthropoda; class Insecta; order Hymenoptera; family Formicidae; genus Temnothorax; species Temnothorax ravouxi. Next base: position 70,700 of record JASTWP010001202.1, read on the forward strand.
GCAGTTCTTTGCGCAAAAATATTGCAAGACGTTTTTCAGCCGCCTGGCAATTTATTTCCGTCGTTGAATGAGCATATCTTTGACGATGAAATGGAACATCTTTCGAGTCACATTTTTACGCTAGCAAAAGAAGTTTGTAAATGCTACATTAAGCTACGCATGTTTATCGCAACAAACCGCGTGTCAGATGCTGCTATCGGTATAAAATTACGACATCATATGACTCGGCAAATAATTTGGAAGAGTCAATAATTTTTTAAAACAATACACAATTATTTTTTAAGTATTAAGTTCTGCGATACCTTGGAAAATTTTATTTTGTTGTTTTGCGATACCTTCGAAAATTTATTTTTGTTTATTTAATCATCTATAATTTGTATTTTATGCTGTGTTCTTTATGTATATCAATAAATGCATTTATATTTTACACAATTGTATGTATAAAAGTGCGTTCCGTTTCATGCATGATGCGCATAATGCATAATTTATCCTTGTTGTTCACTAAATATTAAACAAAGATAAGTGATGCATTATACGCATCATGCGTGAAACAGAACGCACTCTAAATAAACCGTAAAAACATAACTAAGCGGTTTTCACTCCTGTGTGCAACTTCAAACTCGGCGATTCACGAACGCTCACGACGGCTCCCGATGACGCCCGAAGTGCCCGCTGCGGCCAACATGGCGGCCGTTCATATTGCTTCACAAAATTCGGCCTATTCACTATCCAGTCTACACATGCAGATATGTTGAAAAAAGAAGAAAAAAAAGTTGTCAAAAAAATTGACTTACACCACTATGGCTTTAAGGTAGATACTGCGTTGTCGTGAGTCAAAATAGAGCACTCAAAAAAAATTTTTTATTAATGTATTAAAAAATGTATATTTGGTATCACCTTGTTCCGTGCAACTTCTAGTCTCCAGAAATGTATAATAACACCATATAATTAATTCCAGATACAGGTAATTAATTAAAAACGAAGTGTCTTACACAGGGGTACCAACTTCACATTTGTCAAAACGACTGTAACAAAAATCTAAAAAATTGGGTGCAATATAGTCGTAAAGTTTCTCAACTATCATAATAATGATAAAAAATGACTTTCTGGAAGTTTTGGGTCATTAATTCTGATTATTTTTACATTGGCGCCGACAGTGAGGTTAGGTGCGGTCCGCGCTGTTGCCAGCTGACTGACTGCGTTCGGAAACGTCACCCGAGCGCACACGAGCCTACTCCCCTCTTCTTCTATCTCAGCAAGTTAGAAGGAGAAAGGAGCACACCCGAGTGACGCTTCCGATGACGCAACCTAGCCAGAGCTTCTCTGTTAGCTACATTTTGTTTGCTTTAATATTGAATATCTTTTTATTACAATAGTAAACTAACGTTTTTTTTCTTTTAAATCATTCGTAATAGTTTAATTGATAAGATCTTCTGTTTTCCAAATTTCAATCTTTTTTTAAAATACTCGTAAAAACTCGTTAATTACGATTTTGCACGTCGTTCACATATAACCTAATGTAAAACTGACCAACTTTGAATGCTTATATTTCCGTAATTACGTGGTAAAAAATCGTGAATTAATTCCTGATCACGTATAATGCCTATAGAATAACATAGTTTAATGCCAATAAAAAATCTTTGTTTTCGCTAATGCAGTAGCTACCTTAACCCCTCCATATGTTTAAATTTCTCAGAATATCAAGGATTTTTTAAATTTTTTGATTCAATGGGAAAAAGAAGCTAAGAAAATGAATTATAGTTTTATAACTCAGCAAACTTGTTACGGTTTAAAAATTTCTCTGAAAGCTACTCTTGAGATTTGTTCTTTTTTAATTGATAAATGTGGATTTAAATATTTAATGACAGCAAGATTAAATCAAGATAATTTAGAGGTATATTTATTTTTAATTTTAAAGAAATATTTATTTCTTGTTTAAATATTAATAAAACTTGTAATAATTTTTGTAATTGTTTTTGCAGAGATTTTTTGGGATGATGCGAAGTTGTTGTGGTTCCAACGATCATCCTAACTCTCAATTATTCATACAAATGTATAGGTTGATATCAACGTATTCCTTAATAAAACCTCCAAAAGGTTGTAATGTGTCTACTGGAGAAATAATGAACGTTCTATTTTAAATATTAAAGATATAAATATAAGTAATAATAAAGAAAGAGAAGAGCAATGGACGGCTCAGATAGATACTATACTGGACAGAGGAAGAAATACTGAAATCTTATCATATGTCCCATCAATTCTTAATTATCATGATTCGCATATATGTACCACTTCCACTGGATATATATACATGGATTGCCGATAAGCTCTTGGCGATGTACCCAATTGAAGGTCCGCCATTTTACACGTAAAAGGTACGCGCATGCGTGGTGGACTGTGACTGTGTCAGGTGGGTGCGTACAGGTGCGCATAGGTGCGTAGGTGCATAAACAATTTATATTGAATAATTTTGAGAAATGGTGAGGTTTTTGCCAAAGCATCCAAAAAAAAAGGATGTGGGTAAACATATCACAAGTAAGTATAAATCGAATAATCTATACACAACATTTATGAAATGTGACAAACAGGTGGTATTTATATAGAATAGCTACTGCACCTCAAAAATTAATAAAAATAGGCTCATTCGACGCATTTTGGCACGAAACGAAAGAATCCGGCAGAAAAATGCGGCGGTCTGCCCTGCGAAGCGAGATATTTAGCGTTAAAGTTGACGATTCTTAGGTTAGAAGTCCTGTCATACCAACGTGATGTAGCGATCATGAACATGCCCCGCGGCCACACGCGCATACTCTGTCAGCTCTGTAGCCTGTGGCCACAAGCGCAGCGACGTTCAAATTATTATTTACAACCTCCAAATGTATTCAGTCGAACAAATACATAATAATCCGTGGCTCTCGTTACAAGATGTTGTTGATGGCGATGCGAAAACATGGCCCAAATTTATTCGGAAGATGTTTTGGGAAAAAAATTTTAAAGATCATAATAGAATGATTATTGTAAATTTTGCTATAAAGCTGGGCATACACACGTGTGTGTACCCTGCTTTAACAAAAATCACAACTTCTATAAAGCAGAACATACACACGTGTGTGTGTGCCCTGCTTTAACGAAAATCACAACTTCTATAAAGCAAGACATACACACGTGTGTGTGTGTCCTGCTTTATTAACGAAAATCACAACTTCTATAAAACAGGACATACACACGTGTGTGTGCCCTGCTTTAACGAAAATCATTAAACAGTTAAATACTTTTAAAGCGCGTTACTAATCTACATAGATTAGTTGACGCGTTTTAAATACTTAAATACTTTTAAAGCGTCACTAATCTATACGCCGAAAGAATATCAGCAAACACAAACTATAACTATTATATAACACAGAAGTAACAGGTAATATAACTATAGTAATGTAATATATATACAGCAGTTATGTAATATTTTTTGTAGCAGTAATATAACTGTGTTTTTTAACAGTTATATTGCTCTGTTATTTATTGGTTACACTACAATAACAACAATAAAACGTCAACATAACACGTTCAGAGATATATTATACTGACAAAGCGTGCAATATGTATATATATATATAACCTCGATAGCATGCGCCATAGCGGCGCGCGCAAGTTCGCGGTTTCTTATTTCCGCTTTCGCTAGTGCCATTATCGTGCTACGATTACTGATTAGAAGCAATTAGAAGACCCACGCCCGTCCGTGGGAGATTGCGATCGTGAATCGCGTTCGCGGGTGTCTCGTGCGCGTAAAGCCCGTATCAGACTATGGATTGGAGATTGGGATTGGGGATTGGGGATTGGAAATGAACCAATCAGAATGTAGCAGGTCTGGATTGAGATCGTAAATCAGTATCACACTATGTATTGAAAATTTAGATTGAATTAGGTTATAGATTGCATATTGCAGGTCGTCCAATCATGACATTTGAGATAGAATGCAGATCTTGTAATAAAAAATTAGAGTCCAGTCTATTTTTCGAATCGTCTGTCGCATACCAGCCAATGAGCGACCGACTTTTAAACACGTGTAGCGTTGAATGTATTGCGCAACGATAAAAAGCAAAAGACAACAGGGCTGCGTTCGGAAACATCACACCTGATGCACACAGTATACTCCCTTTTTTTCTATCTCAGCGAGGAAGAAGAAGGGAGCCCGGGCAACATTTCGAACACAGCCCTGAAGGTTAGGTTAAGTTGGAAAGGAGCATGTGGGGAATAATCCGAATTAACATTGCAACTGATACTGTCTGCATGTTCATCTCTTTTTGTTAAACATTATAAACCAGACTCAGTTCAACAGTGGAAAACTGGCCAATATTGACTTCGGACATAGCAGACGCCAATTAAATCATAGAAGAAAAGAAAAAAAAGTGAAATAATTGCTCAGCTAGAACAACTATCAAAGGAGGTTAGATTAAGCTGAGATATTATATTTTAATCAAGAATAGTGATAACAAGTATATAAAAACAAATATTATTGTTTTTTAGCTATGCCGCCAAAAATAGAAATGTGGACAAAAGAGAAAGAAAATATGCTAGTGTATTTAGTTGAAAAGTGTCCAATATTATGGGATGTAAGCTGCAAGGATTACAAAAGGGTTGATTTAAAATATGGTAAATGGCACGAAATAGCTGAAATATTAGGTCCGTCTTTTGATGGTAAGTAAATTTTTTAATTTTGCTTTTTATAAAAAGTACATTTAACATAACATTTATATTATTATATTATTGTATTATTTATATTATATTGTTCTAACTGCAGAGAAAAAATTATGATATTTATATGTAGCATGCTGTTACAAATATAAGGAGAGTTAAAATATCTTTATATATTATATATATATATATAAAGTAAAGTACTTTATATTTATTGTATTTGAAAGATATTTTAACTTTCCTTATATTTGTAATAGCATGCTATATATAAATATAGCAATTTTTTCTCTGCATTTAGAACAATATAATATAAATAATACAATAATATAATAATATAAATGTCATATACATATATATATATATATATATATATATATATATTGATTTAAATCATATTGTGTATTATTTTTTATATCTTACAGCTGATGCAGTACAACATAGATTTGCTAATATGAAGCATACTTTCATGACTAATTATAGAAAAGAACGTGATTCAAGAAGCAGATGCAGCGAAAAGGGCACGGAAGAAATATACAAACCAAAATGGTTTCTATATGACAAACTTAAATTTTTGAAAAAGACAAGTGCTCAGGCAACAAGTGTGTCTAACTTGCAAAGTCCGTCAAACGTTCCATTTTCTGATGAAACACGATGTTCACAAGATATTTTACAAGATTCTTCACAAGATGCTTCACAAGATATATATGAAGATATTGAATATTTAGAAAGCGCTATTGTTGATATACCACAACCACATTTTTATAATAAGCAGGTAAATTTTATTGATAAATAGTTAGGACTATAATATATAAAAATTTATAACGTAATATGATAGTTTAAAATTTAATTCGTCTTTCTTTTTAATAATGCACAATAAATTATTTTATTTTAGATTTTTATTTTACAGGAATTTTCTGTAAAATTAACGCTTTCTCTATAATAGTAGATTTTTCTCTATGATAGTAAATATTCTTATAACAGATTGATTTGATATTTTAGCACTTTACGTACAATGGAATACAGTAATCATACAGTAAAATAATTTGATAAAATATTTTATTTCAGCTATGGCAACCCATTTCTGTTGATAATGAAACTCAGCATCGTAGTAGCTCGGATAAAAATATTTCCTGCGATATTGGAAATGTCCAACCAAATTCTTCATCATCTTGCAATACATCTCTACCTAGCAGTCAACCAACAGTACCATCAGTGACTTCCTCTTCTACCTCGAAAGCATCTGTGGATGAGAAAGAAAATCTGTATGTAAAAAGAGGAGCAAAAAAGAAAAAAGAATCGATAATACAAGAAGCAGTTTTGGCAATGAAAAAAATATCTAATGAGCCTGCACCTGTACCTTTTCAAAATGATTCAGTGGAACATTTTGGAAACTTCGTGGCAGCAAAATTACGAGAAATGGAACCCTTTGATCGTAAACAGTGTGAGAAAGAAATTATGAAGATTCTTTTTAATTATTAATTTACGAATGTAGAAATAAAACAAAGCAATAAAACTTTTTTGCAATATATTCATACTTAGAAGGTTAATATATTTTTTTTAAGTAAAAGAAGTACAAAAATAACTTAATAAGGTGATATTAAATGATATTAAAACTACCACATAAGCATTTTGTTGACATAAATGTAATATTTATTTTATAATAAATTTTAAATTTATGTTGCGTAATTACATGTTTCTTTTTATTTACACCAACATATTTAAAAAAGTATTTCCTGCGATATTAGAAATGTCCAACCAAATTCTTTATCATCTTGCAATACATCTCTACCTAGCAGTCAACCAACAGTACCATCAGTGACTTCCTCTTCTACCTCGAAAGCATCTGTGGATGAGAAAGAAAATCTGTATGTAAAAAGAGGAGCAAAAAATTAAGTATATAAACTAAGTATATAAATTAAGTATATAAAGTAAATAATTAAGTATATAAACTAAAATACAAGAAAGCAGAAAGAGTAACTTTGTGAGTAATTAATAATTTATATGATTAATGTTCTTCTCAAAACTGCTGATATTCAAAGTTATATAAATAATTTACACCAGTGTTAAAGTTTGTGTTTACAATGCTTGATATAACTCGATCCCAATTTGTTGATAGTTGCTACAAAAATACTATTACGTAAATAATTTTATAGTCATTTATAGTAATTTTTATATCTTACTACAACTACTAATATGAGCCGATTTTTAGCATAATGGACATATGTCTTAATTATGGTGAGAACATTATACGTACTGTTCAAAATGTGTGTCTGTAATTATCGATCATACGTTCTTGCCACGGAACAGCTCCTGCTCCATTGAAATAATTGCACCATTTGTCTCGAAGTTCAAGGGCGGCATTAGGATGACGATTACCTCCTTGATTGCTTAAATTGATCATTCCTGCAGCAGGTTCTTGCCGCCATTCGCCTGGCTGAATTCTGCATATAAGTTCGTCTTCTTCATCCAAAAATGCAGAAGGAGTATACATATGTCTCCCTACTACTTCACTTCGCACTCTTCGCAGCATATTGTGTATGCAACAACATGCTAATACCATTCTTGTAGCGTCATCTGGATCATACCGCATTGCAGCCCTAAAGATTTGGAATCTTGCTCCTAATATTCCGAAAGCGTTTTCTGAGCATCGTCGTGCTCTGGACAATCTTTAACAGAAAATGATTTTATAAAAAATATAACTAAATTTTAAAATATATACATAATAAAGTTGATTTATAGATAGACGTCATATTTCTTATGCAAAAGAAATTACCTATAATTAAATATTCTCTTATTTCTTCTACCGCTAGATTGATCTCGTGGATATGGAATTAAAATTTTTGTGCTTAAAGGGAAGCCTTCATCTCCAACTAAAACGAATGGAAATTCTTTTTCCACATTAGGTAATGGTGCTGGTTCAGGAAGATTCAAGCTATTATTGTCAAGATGAGCTTTAAGTGTGCATTTCTTCCATATGCCTGAGTCACTAATTCTACCATTAGCACCAACATCGACGTACATGAATCTAAGTTGTGCATCCACAACAGCGAGTAGCACAATAGAAAAGTACTCTTTATAATTATAGTAAAGAGATCCTGATTTTATTGGTGGATCAATTTTAACATGTTTGTCATCCATGGCTCCAACACAATTATAGAAATTCCAACGTTGCCCAAAGTCATTAGCCACAACCTTCCATTCGGTGTCGCATGATGGCATTCTTAAATATTCCTCTTGTAGTACATTTATAATAGCAGCGCAAACTTCTTTAATTATACCGGAAATAGTACTTTGACCTATTCGGTACGTCAAACGAAGTGATTCTTGACTTTCTCCTACATGTATAATTTAACATGTGTGTTAAAAAAACATTCTAAGCTCGAAGAAATAGGGTAGGACGCGTTTGACTACATCGCAAATTAACTAATTTAAAACTTTCTGATTGACTGATGGTGCAGTGAAGAAACTCCCGCTGGGGATTGTAAGTGACTGTAGTCAATCGCAACGTGGTCAAACAGGATGCGCTCTCGAAGAAATAAAAGAAAGAAATGTATCTAGTTTTAAAATGTTTTTTATATTTTAAGGCTCCTGGGTACTTGCCGTGGCCATGTTATATCGTGACGTCAGAGGCCAGAAATGGCACGCAAGAATTTTCAGCACTAGAATTCTCATTTCTTGCTCCTGATGAGATCTAACATGACTATGACAAGTACGCAGGAGCCTTAAAAATTTATAACATACCTGTTGCAAGATGTCGTAGTGTAAGAGACAACCTTTCAGCTGGCGGAATATTTTCTCTTAAAATTGTATCCTGCTTTTGAATCAAAGGAGCTACTTTTTTTAAAAGGTTCTCAAATAAAACAGTATTCATACGAAGGCATCTATAATAGAAGTGTTTAAATCGTGTAACATAAAATACACCATATAGAGGATCATTCTTTTAATTCTATTATACGTTTCTTACCGTCTAAATCTATTAGGGTCTTCCAAAGCTAATTCTAAGAAAAGATTATAATGCAGACTTCTCCCCTTCCTCTTCAAGAGATAAGGACTTGTCCATATATAACGATTACTTCTGTATGTTTCTTCTTCTGTAGCAATTATCAGAAGCATGACAGCCATAAGTTTCCTTCTTTTCATTATTTCATGTCTATAAATTACTTCTTTATACGACATTATTTTGTAGTTTATAATTTATATTCTAGTTGACTTCCACTATATTGTAAATTCTTCCAAAAGGGTTGCAATTCTTCTGTAGTATATGGAAAAAAAATGGTAAATAAACAGAAGAATTTTTGTATAATTATTATTCTTTATTAAAACAAATAACAAAAACTCAGAACGTCAATCTCGACCATTGCTCAGGTTTTCTTTAGTATTCAAAGTATTCACAGTAGCATCAGTGATTGCCTGTGTGTGCCAGTCTGAATACTTTCACATGAAAAGAACTCGAGTGATGGTCGAAAAGTTCTACGTTTTTACAATAAAATACAGAGAATGCTATTTTTGGTTAAGGCTAAGTCTTGATAATAATATAATATATCTGTATAATAATAATATATCTGTATATAATAATATATGAATTTTGCATACATTCTTCCAACTCATTTTCCAACTTGTATACTTCTTTACAGAGCTTTAAATAAAATGTTTATTAGCATAAAAAGTTCAAATATCGATTTAAAGTATGCAGATTTACTGCTTCCACAAAAAGTTGTGTTTTAAAACTGACAAAAGTCAGCGTAGTTTACTCAGTTGGAAAAAGTGTACAAAATTTACACAATAATACTATTATTAGATTACCAAGCTTCAGTTTAAACAAAAAATAGCATTTTCTCTAATTGATTGTAAAAATTATATCGGTCTTGTTTTATTTATTATTGTAATTGTTTCACTTATTTACATACTTACGAGATTACGTTTGGTGTAGCTTTCCGCAAATTGTCACAAAGCAGCTGTTGTTCAAATTAATAAACCAATTTAATACTGAACATCTATATTAAGTTAAGAGTACGTTTTCCGACAAATAATATATAAAGAACACAGCAAAATAGAAAAGTAATTAAATAAAAGAATGCCTATATGTTTATATAGATATTTGTATTATTTACTTACGTACATTTATATTTAGTGCAGTTTTCCGCGAATTGTCGAAGCAGTTGTTCAAATTAATAAATTGTTTTGATACTGAGTTTTGAATGTCTAAGTTAAGAGTACGCTTTTCGGCAAATAATATGTGAAGAACGCTGCATAAGAATAAAAACATTTAATTTAAGGAGAATATTATATTATCAATAATAAAGCACTGGAACAATTAATTGAAAAATTAGGAGAAGAATTTGTGTTTCCAACATGATCGTTCTTAATATAACCTAAATTTTTTGGACAACAGTTTTGGAAGTACCAAAATTGATTAGCAATAAAATACAGATAAAAATTTTCATTTGTTGAACATTTGTATATAACATGTTATATATATGAGAGCTGGTCATTTTAAGATAAGGTTTACCTTTAATGTAAATAATATTTTTCACGTTATTATTCTTCGCAAAAGGCAAACAAAAGACCAACTATCTCACCAATAGCATCGTTGAAAAAACAATCCTCAATCCTCAATCCACAATCCCATTCTCCATAGTCTGATAAAACAATCCTTAATCCCCAATCCACAATCCCAATCTCCAATCCATAGTCTGATACGGGCTTAACGGCCCGTCGCTCGTGAAAGGACGCGACGCCGGCGAGAGACGGTCGAGGACGTGCCCATGATGTAATAATGGTGGTCGCATGATCAGACAGCCAATAAGAAATTGATCGCAAATGCAGCCGCGAAATTTAAATGTAAGATAAATTATATATACTAAAAATGTAAACTATATGATAGAATTAAAATCTGTTAAAATATGCAGAATCGCGGCAAATAATGAAAGTAACATTATTGTTTTATACATACATAATATCAATTTTGTTGTTCTTATTAATAATCTCTATTAATAATAAAACAAAACAGTTAAATATATTTGGTTTCCACAGTCACATATACATGAATATATATTATGTAGGTATATAAATATATCAATAATGAAAAGATTAAATTGTATTTTTAAATATACTATAGACATCGCATGTATTAAAACTACTAACCATATGACATTGTTTTAAACATTTTACATATTTTACTGTAATATTAGGCATAAGTAACGTTGACTATAGAGTATTACAGAAAATGTGCGCATATGCGCTTTACGGAACCCAGGGATTGTAATAAACAGAACTTTGTAATTTTATGATATTGTAGATGTTATATGAAGTAATCTTTTTCCATTCCTGGACTCCCGTTATTTGTACTATTTTATCACAAGAATATTAAATGTTGCTAAACCAAATGAAAAGAAAGTAGTATTAATTTGGGTTTCTTTATTTTAATGACTGCACCTTATTAAAATGTTGTTTTTGATGGTTATTTTGGTTCACATATTTACAATCAACTCTTTACATACAGGCTAATAAAAATATAACAGGAGTTTGATATATTATGAATAATTTCTTTATTCCAATTGATGGGGATTTCGAAGGTCTCTCGGTTAGATTTCCGTCTCGTGTGGTACGATAAAAAAGCTGGCGTATATTATAGGTAGATTAAAGGTAGACTTTCTTAATCATAAATCAATCACAATCGGATAGATTTCAATATACAACCACAGTTTATTGCCAGACACGTACAAGTATAAAAAGATATCGCAACGCATACAGTATAGCAATAATAAAAAAATTTATCAGTCCGTGTAGTCAAGTTAGTGGACTCCCTCAGTTCCGCCTCCCGCGGACCAAGCTACTCGGTCCACCCAGCCGCGAGATACGGGTGTTGAGGAGAGACCGCTCCTATGGATCGCAATATTCTGCAACCAGGATAAACAAAAAACCATGTGAAGAAAAATATTATACTAATAGTATAAAAATTTAATGTTTAAAAGTAACGTAAGTAACGCACAAGCTATGGCGTATCGTGATTTGTAGCCAGGAAAACGTTTGTACGATATTTTTAAAAATCTATGATTTTAATTTTTATCTGTTAAAAAACCAAAACAAATATATTTGTATATTATTTTTATTAACTTTAACTATTATATTAGCTTACAAAATAATGGAAAAAAGTTCAAAAGTGAACCATGTTACTTTTTTATGTTCATGAGTACTTTCTCTTATTAAACCCCAAATCTATAATATAAAGGAAGATGTCCTGACTGACTGACTGACTCATCAACGCCCAGTCCAAACCCCTGAACCGAATTTTTGTCAAAAGTATATGAAATAGGGGTAGAATTTTCCGGGGAGTGCCATTAAGAAGGGATTTTTAAAAATTCGAGCCCTAACGGGGTGAAAAGAAGTAAAACGTGTTTTCACGGATTTTTTAATATCGCTCAGCCTAAACCCCTGAACCGAATTTTTACCAAAAGTATATGAAATAGGGGTAGAATTTTCCGGGGAGTGCCATTATGTGTATAGTTTTTTGTTACCGATTTCTTGGAAACCGGTTTTTTTAATTTTACTAATTTTTCGGGAAATAATTCACCGAATTTCAAAGAATTATAGATCAAACAGGGGTAGAATTTTCCGGGGAGTGCTATAAACTGTATAGTTTTTCGTTACCGATCTGATTGTGAGAGAGAGAAAGAGAGAGAGAAAGAGAGAGAGAGAGAGAAAGAAAGAAAGAGAGAGAGAGAGAGAGAGAGAGAGAGAGAGAGAGAGAGAGAGAGAGAGAGAGAGAGAGAGAGAGGGAGAGAGGGAGAGAGGGAGAGAGGGAGAGAGGGAGAGAGGGAGGGAGGGAGGGAGGGAGGGAGGGAGGGAGGGAGGGAGGGAGGGAGGGAGGGGGGGAGGGGGGGAGGGAGGGAGGGAGGGAGGAGAGAGAGAGAGAGAGAGAGAGAGAGAGAGAGAGAGAGAGAGAGAGAGAGAGAGAGAGAGAGAGAGAGAGAGAGAGAGAGAGAGAGAGAGAGAGAGAGAGAGAGAGAGAGAGAGAGAGAGAGAGAGAGAGAGAGAGAGAGAGAGAGAGAGAGAGAGAGAGATAGATAGATAGATAGATAGATAGATAGAGGAAGGGAGAGGGAGAGAGAGTGAGAGAGAGGGAGAGGGAGAGGGAAAAAGAGGGAGGGAAAAAGAGGGAGAGAGAGGGACAGAGTGAGAGAGAAAAAAAGAGAGAGAGAGAAAGAGGGAGGGAGATAGAGACTTATTACATATGTCCTCCGGGGCGAAGCCCGGGTAACCAGCTAGTATAGCTATATATCTGTAATTTTAATCTTTATCTGTTAAAAAAACCAAAACAAATATATTTGTATATTATTTTTATTAAATTTAACTATTATATTAACTTACAAAATAATGGAAAAAAATTCAAAAGTGAACCCTGTTACTCTTTCTTTTATGTTCATGACTACTTTCTCTTTAATAAGAGAAAGTACTCATGAACATAAAAGAAAGAGTAACAGGGTTCACTTTTTTGAACTTCTTTCCATTATTTTGTAAGCTAATATAATAGTTAAAGTTAATAAAAATAATATACAAATATATTTGTTTTGGTTTTTTAACAGATAAAAATTAAAATCATAAATTTTTAAAAATATCGTACAAACGTTTTCCTGGCTACAAAAGCTAACTTTTTTATGAAATATAAATCTTTCGAATAACTGTCGATAAACCTATTGTAATTGCATACCCTAATGTCAAACGCAAAATTCATGTTAACTTGTGTTATGAATACTAATATAAATTATTACAATACATCAACTTACCAGTGTCAATTTTTATGTTTGTTTCATTTCTTTGACAAGCATCAAGCCATTGCTGACGAATGTCAGTTTCCTTGGGGAATCTAAAGAATTTCAAACCCCTTGTGCTGGTATGGTCTGTGCGGCTTGCACAATTTTTTATGCAACACGTCGGCATGATTTCTGCAAGCAGAAGAAAATATATAATATGTAAATGAAAAGATTTGTACAGAAAATTATTGTTATATTAAGTTCTTTTCATGCAAGATACTTACAATATCCTTTTGCTGTCCTTTATTTACAATGTCTTCACTGTCCTTTTACAATGCCGGTTTACTGTCTTTTTACTATCTTTTCAATGTCTTTTTACTGTTCTATCGGTCCTTGTTTCACCCACTTTAAGGTGGAAGCACATAAAA